>JAQGBA010000675.1:0-26463 GCA_034698125.1 Prionchulus punctatus
TTAACCTATGAACTGGCCCGCAATTTTTACAGACTGAAATTATCTGGCCCGCAAGCAAAAAAGGTTGCACACCCCTGTTCTAAGTAGATCATCCACCATATTCACCCGATATTGCTCCATCGGACTATTACTTGTTTCGATCCTTGCAAAATTATTTGAATGGAAAAACCTTCAAAAATGAAGACGATATCCTTTTGGCCCTGAGGGAATATTTTAATTCAAAGCTGAGAAGTTTTTATGCTCATGGAATTGATAAATTGCCCGAAAGATGGCAAAAGGTTGTAGAAAATGATGGGAACTATATTGGAGATTAAACATACCTTCTTAGTTAGTTAGTTTTCTTACGCAGAAAAAATAAAATTAACTTTTGTATAAAAAAACGACAAAACTTTATGAACAACCCAATAATATCAGTTCCGAAAGCATATCAGAATTTTTGAAAATTGCACAGGCATATGGCAAATTGGGCAGACTTAACATGTACTAGCGAATCAACATAAATATATTTAACTTTCGCAAACTAATTTCCCTGCAAGCTGCGAAAATTTATTTGCTCATATGTATAGCCATTGCCAATTATGGTGGTAAATTCGTTCAAGATAGTTATTTCACAAAAAGCTGAATGTTTTTTTTTTCCATATTTTAGTTTTGTTTGTTCATTCGTAGCGAAAACGTCCAATTACAGTAATGTTTCGAGCATTTTTGAAAATCAATTTTTTGTGAATTTTTAACATTTTATTTTTTCAGTTATTGCATCCTAAATTGAAACTATTGTAACAAATGAACAAATTACAAATAATCTCATTTTAATTTAACTTCTTACAGTTCAATTTACGCGGTAATAATAATGTTCCAGTTGAAGTGCTTGTGGTAGCGGATTTCGTATCGATAAAAACGTGGTAACATTTTCACTCTCACTTTTGACATATTAACATTCCAGCAAAACACCGTCGGAGGTGGCTGTTGCGCAAGAGCCAGATTTCTATGCAGAGCGTGCCAACTGGCTGGAAATCGATAATGAAAAACAAGTTTTCCACACTAAAATGCAACGACTCTATCGACTATTGCTATAAGCTGCATTGCTTTTTTGTTTGCTTTTCTTGGACGTTTTTTTCACAGAACACTCATCGATTCCAAACGTAGAGAGTCGATTTCGATTCAACAGCTCTCATGAATCATTCATAGCAACAGTCCGGTGAAAGATGGGAAGAAAAAATTTTGCTGGCTTCAACTCACAGTTGTCACCACCACCACCAGCGTTCTTTTTATGTTAGTGCAGTTTTCGTGTCTGCAGTTGGGGGAGTAGCGTTGTTTATGTGATCCACTATTGACATTCCATTCGTTTATCATCTCCAATCAGATCTGATAAAAATTTCAATCTATTAACGCCAAGTTTTTAAATTGCCGTCATTTTTACGAAGATTTTTGGCCATGGTTAGTTTTAAATATTGCACCATAGTAACGGTCGCTTGCGGTTTAGCGGTTTCAGTAAGTCTTTTTCGTTTTAATGTAAACGATGCTCTATCGGCTAGCCAAGTCCGCTTTAGGCAGTTCCTGAAGAAAGCCCAGACACAAAAGTCGCAAAAGATAGCCAGCTGATTCCTGAAACGTCTAAGAAAGAGACCGAAAGACTACCGAAACGAGCTCTAAATTGCGATAAGAAAAAACATCAGCTTAGAGTTAAGCCTAATGTTACGGAGACACCGGTTGGAGACATTTGCTGGTTTTGTACGAAAGACCCATGCGGGAGGAGCGCCACTGATTTGGTACTTCGCAAGCCGTCGGCAAAATGTGTCGTGGCGGAAACGATAAAGAATTGCTGCCCCAACATCATTTCGGTCGAAATGGACGACAAAGAACTTTGCGATTGCTATTGTGGGAATATGAAATACGTTCGTAGTTCTGGTGGCAACAGTGACCCGAAGCAAAACTTCGGCAGTTGTCCAGGCAATTGGTAATTTTATGATTGTTTTTACGTATCGTATTACATCTGCTTTCCACCTGAGCATCTCATTTTGTAAGATCGATTTCCATCCATATTTTTTGCTCGTCGCGTTGTCTAAGGGTGCGTGAACATGATTATGTCTTGTCATTTTTCTTTACTCCCAGACGAAAGCAATAATGAGGGACAAAGGAGTGGTTTTTAAAAAAACAGGTTTCGCCCAGACGAATCGAACAAAAAAATCAATGCTTCCTAAATCCGTCAACATCAAATAAACAAGAAAAACAACTTAGTTTTACTTGATACAGCTCAAATTTTACTAGCTATTTTTCGAAAATTTGTCACCAGTGAGACAAAGATAACTAATTGGAACCAAAAATTTGTTTTATTTTTCAGTCAAGTAATGCCACCCCACCTTGGTATAACCGAACCGCCGTTAAGTACGCAACTGCGTCATTTTATCAGCTTGCTGGATAGATTTATTTATCTTTTCTGTTTTTTGCAGGCAAAGTAATTGAACAACAGGAAAAACAGGCGTAAGAGTATCAAATTCAGTCTGATTCGATTTTTTTCACGTTTCAACACTTACAGGTCAGTATCTCTCTGGCTATGGGCGTTAAGCCTGCTGATGTCTGCATTTCCTGCAGGGCTGATCGTTTACGGTGGCGTCAAATACTATCGCTTGAGGAAGAACAGCCATCAGGGCATCAATTTCTTTCGAGGGGCGAGCGCATTTCGCGCCGATCATAATCTGCAACATCGACCGTACGCCGACGAACCTGCTGGTCAAGCGCACGATCTTCATTCCATTGCAGTCAGATCCCTCGACGCCGAAAGCTTATCCACCAATGCTCCTTTATTGTCCGATGAACGAGATCGACCGAGGAGTGCGTCGGTTTTGCTGGGAATGAATAGCGGCAGTCACACAATAGCTTTGGTCGAAATCGAAAACGATGCCGCCGAATCGCAGCACGCCGCCAATTCCAGGTTACTAACCGATCTAACCGGCGAAGCAAATCGTCCAAGAAATTTGCTAGACGACGACGATGAAGATTTGCTTGGGTTAGCGCCTCCTGCTGCAAGCTAAATCAAGGAATAAGAAGTCGATCTTGCGATTCTGCCACTGCAATTGCAGCCAGGTTGTAGATAAGTCAATAACAGTTCTTTTGTGCCAGTATCGGTCTGGGCAGACTAATTTTAAAACGTAGCAAGTGATTTACAGAGCAAAATAATTTCACTGGCTATTTTGATTGTAAGGGTTGGAAAACACTAATTGCAATGGCCTAAGATTTTTACTGATTTTTTGTTGGTTGTGCATTTGCATCGTGTATTTGTATTTTTGAAAGATTTTTTTCGAATTCTCTTGTTTTTTTTCTTTATTTTTGATTCTTTACTGGTCACGACCAATTGATGGCGGGAATTTTGTTTCAAAAGTCCAAATTGGAGGGGGGGGGGTGTTTTCATGTAGTGGTCGCTTTGAAGAAACGCCAGTTTTTATATTCTTTTTGTTTTAATTTTTTAATTTTGCAAATAATTCCAACGAAATTTTTTCTGTATTATCATCGAAGTGACACTGTTTTGTTTAAATTTTTGAACTATGATTATAGTTTTTGTTTTTGTTATGTTTTAGAAATTCAAACGCAAAATAGCATGTGTGCTAATAGTTTGATAAAACTTTATTTTTGTTATCGCAGTCTATAACAAGTTTATTCATCAAACTGGCGCCATTGAAAAAAGTGGACGCCCACACGCTTTTTGTTTTTCTAGCAACCGTTTGGGTTAATATTGAGACATTTGCAAGCAAAAATCTCGTCTGAAGTCTCCGAACTACCGGTTTCTGTCTATGTTTGCAAGCGAAGTAGATCAGTCAGGCATCTGCTTATTTCACTGAATTCTTCGATAATTTCCTCAAGGTAATTTTAATTCACTTCTCAAGCATCTCTCGCTTGGTGCCAAACAAATCCGTTACAAAAGAGCTGCACATAGCGTTCTCGACTGAACTCTGCAAAAAAAGCAATAAAAAAACTTCGTTGAATAATATCACAATAAATTCGCGACACAGCGAGATTCACGAGTTTCGCTTTAATTAATTAATTAATTAATAATTAAATTTCAATTTTCTCGGCGTGGTGAATTGCTTTATGACGTCGTCCGTAACTAATTTTCGCCTTTCTTGGTGCTCGCCGATCATTTTTTGCAACAGTTCGATTAACTCCTTTTTTAAATTTCCAGTTAAAAGTTCCCCGGACGAGTAATTCTGAAATAAATATTTATCATAGGCTAGCAACTATAGTGACACAATAAGTAAGTAACTACAGTTGCTGAATTGACTCCTGTTGAGACTATAGTTGATGTGACTCAAAGGTGCCGTATACTTTTCTAATTTCTTCCAACTTATCATCGTCTTCTAAGAAAAAGCGCAAATATTGATATGACACGTCCACGTCGCAATTGCCGCCTAATTTCCTATGCTCTTCTATAGTATCCCGACCGCCGCTAAATGCATGTTTGTTAATCTAAAGCAAAGAATATCGTTTCCAAAAATTAACCAAAATTGGCCTGACTACGGAGTTTACCTTGTTTTTTATTTGATTCTTAGTGTCGGTCAAGTAAATTGACGTAGTAACGTCACTAGCTGACATTTTAGTTTGGGCACCGGTCAACGATGGGATAAAAGTATTGTACATCGTGCACGGTTTAGGGTATCCTAATTTCGGCGCAACATCGCGGGACATTCGGAAATATGGATCCTAAAACAAAAACCCAGTGCTGAAAATAGGCAAAAGGTGACAAATTGAGCTATAGTCGAATTGCCCAATTAGTTTCTCTAGCAACTATAGTCCGAAATGGTCATAATTCGCACTTGATCTATGGCGCATGGAATCAAGCACGGTATATCCTTTTTTCCGTTGAAAACGAACGGGAAACTAGAACTGAAACACGGCGCGGCTTCCGTGGCGGCGAAGGCTATTTTGCCGATCGAATCCGAATCCGTAAATCCGAATATTCCTCGCACTTGGTTGAACGTAACGGCTTTTTGGATTTTTATCATATTTTGGTAAAACGCCGGACATTGCCTAAAAACGTTCTGAAAAATAATAAAACAAAAAACTTGCTAGATTGTTAAAGGAAAAAGTACCCGATAAAATCTAAATCTGCGAAAATAAACGTCTTTTCGGGATCGAACCCGCAAGCGATAACGTCTTTGATGTTTTCGTAGGCTAATTGATTTACTTTACTCATTTCAATATCTTTCCATAAATATTTCTCGTCGTCGGTCATTTGAACGATCAACGGAACGTCGAAAACGTCTTGCAGGTATCTTAACATATTTTTTGTTTTTGCGGAAGGTTAACGGGATCAAAAAAGAAACAAGCTTCTGGCGCCTACTTTGTAAAAATGAACGGAATTAGATGGCCTAAATGCATCGAATCGGAGCTCGGCCCTCGACCTGTGTAGAGGAAAAACGGCTTTCCTTTTTCGTACAAGTCAAGGACGATATTCAATTCCCTAAAGCAAAAAAATTGTTGGATTTTTTTATCAGATACAGCAAGCTAACTGAGCGATTTTGCTCGCTCTATTTACCTGTGCGCAAAAAACATGCCCCTTCTTAACAAATGATGAGCCGGTTTGCCGGTTATCGCGCTTATTCGTTGAATTAACGACTCTTCGACCTTCTGACATCCGAAACGAACTGGAAAAACAAAAAACGTGTCGTCTAATTAAACTTTTAGCTAACATTTCTTCAATGATACCGATTAATTTATCGTAATCGACGCCCGTGGCGGACGATGAAGCGACTTCCCAAGGCGTTACAAGATCGACGTCGTTTTCCACCTTTTCTTCAGTTTCATGTTTCGTATTTTGGCAGCTAATGAGAAAAGAGTAAAGAAAAAGGCTAAAATTATCAAAGTTTCGTTTTTTTACCTGGAAGTATCGTTTACAGACATTTTTTCCATCGAATTTACCTCTGGAATTGACTTATCGGTTTGAGTGACGATTTCTTCGTTTTGTAACGACATTTCTTGCGATGTCGTCAGCAAAATTTTATGTAATTTCCCTTTCACTGACTTTTATTACCTTTTTCATTGAAGACACGTAACTTCAATTCGATCGACAGGCTCGTCAAATCTTACTTCAATTTAAAAAACTTGATTCACTTGATTTCGCAAGTCGCTGATAGCCAATAGATGTGAAGACGAGAAATGGCGCATTTTATTGGTTTGGAATGCAAGAATTGCTCATCAGCCAATGACTTGCGACACTAAAAATTATTACATAGTGTTTACCTCAGTTTGCAAAACAAAAGGTGTGATTGTCGACAGAATGAATCGCCCCTCAACGGCGCTTGCGCAAGGGGACGATTTCAGCCGATTGTTACCACAAAAGGTAACGTTGGTGATATGTGGTTGAGACGAAAACAAAATAGTGTTGGTGAATAGACCATTCGCTAGTGCTAGTGCTATTTTGAAGCCTGTTTGAAAGAATAATGATTAATTTTGTGATATTCTTTGCAGCACTTGCAACTGTTACGGTAAGACTTCCGCCTTAGGGGCGTATGAGTGTTCTTCAATCAATTATTTCAGGTGGAAATAGCTGAATGTGATAAAAAAACGTGTACCTGTGAAAATACTTTACAACTTATCAGATGCAAATCTAATGCTACGGCTGACGATTTGCAATGGCAGTGTAAAAGTAAAGATTGCAGCGTTGTTGCTAAAAAGACAATTTACTTTCACGAGCCAACGACTTGTTTGGCAAAAACGCTGGAAGAATTTTGTCTTACTGTGAAGCAGGTATTCATCGAAAGCAAGTCACAATGTAGCTGCTATTGCGGTGTGCCGAATATAAATATCAGCAGCAGCGCCAGTGAACAAATCGACTGCGATTGGTGCTAATTTTTTGTTTGGCTTGCTAACTTTAGCGACCAATAATCTTTTGTAGTAAAAATAAATCTACAACCTCAACTGCGAGTACAACATCTACAAGTACGAAATCGTCAACTTCGACATCAACTACAACTACAACAACTTCAAAGAGTCAAACAACTTCGAAACCATCCAATGCGACAGTAACAACTGAAATACCTCAGAAAAAGGACAAAAATCAGTAAAAAATATTCACGGATTTTACATTATATTTGCGATATTTTAGTTTTATTTCGTTTTTCAGACCTCTTATTATCGTTTTTTCAATCATTGGCGGTCTGATGTTCGTCGGACTTTTAATAACCGTTGGCATATGTTTCAAGCGAAAATATACTCACGGATCCAATGTCTGCTGTTCTAATGGATATCAACTGCAACTACTTAACGAAAATGACAGCCTGCAAGATCCTGCGGACTAATTTCCTTTTTTTTAAGTTTTCTACTTCTGTGCTTTTGAGTGACAAATAAAATTTTGTCTATAACCTGTTTTTGGAAACATTGTGCTCGGTTCGCGGCGATCCGTTTATTTTTTGTGTCGCAAACTTCGTTTTGCGTGCAACTTCTGTGTTTACGCTTTTTAGCACGACAGGAAAACGAATTTTCATTTCCGACGACCAGCCATTGCGCAATTGCAACTATTGCTATATCGATTTACTTGTTTTAAAACAAGCAGAAACTTTGCTTCCTTGAACATTGGTTAGCTAGCTTACTCGTCAGTTGGCTGCTTCGACTGGAAAAACGTTTACGATGGGAGGCTTTTCCTTAATTCCGAAATCCCTCTTTATTTTTCTTATTTTTACATTCTTTGCCGCAACATTCTGTTTGGAGATAAGCGTAACTGTTATTTTGTTGTTTTTTTTGCATCGATTTCACGCAAGCTTCATTTTTAGGAATATTCTTTCGACGACAACCATTTGAAATGCAAATGCGAGCTAAAACCAAAAATGATAAAATGCAAAATCAATTCCACCGACAGCGATCTGTGTTTCCAATGCGCCACGGCATGCGGAAAACAAGTGACCAGGGTCTATTTTCATAATGGATCCAATTGTATGGCTGATCAATTGAATCGATGCTGTCCGACGGTGACCGAAGTCCAAATCGACAATCAGGCGATGTGTGATTGTTATTGCAAAGTGAAAAATATTAAAATCACATCGGTGGATCCAAAGAAATACCCAATCGATTGCAGATGGTAAATTTGCTCGGAACTTTAACGTAAACGCGCAGATAAATCATATATGATACAATTTTTAGCTCTAAGGAGTATGATGTTGTAATTCGAATCACTGATCCTGAAATTTGGACCTATATGGACACAAGGTATTTTGTAGCTTGTGTCTTTAAATTGCTGGGAAATTTTACAGCCAGTGCTATTTTGCATTGATTAACGTGAACTTAATTTCAGCCGAATATCGTATTGGAACGCCTCTTATTTGCTCGTTTTTGCACTGTTGCTTTTGGTAATAATTTTCGTCGTATGCCGAGGCAACTTTTGGTACGCCCCCCGCTTTTATTTCGTTCCTAAAAGTGATGAGACGAAATTGATCGATGGCGATGATAAATTGATTTCGGCGTAATGAAAAGTTGCTGCTATTTTCGTTCTTATAATTGTATAAATTGATTGTTCTGGTTAATTGAATTAATATTTGTTATCTGATTGCGCAGCGACTCTTGCTTTAAATAAATTTAAACATAAAAAGCACCTGACACTGTCATAAAAAAATCGTTATCGTTTTGTAGCACAAAACACTTTACACTAAGGAAAAACACGTTAAACCACAGGAAAATTCATTTTCTATTTTGCGACACGTGTCGAGCGATCGCATTTTTTGTAAAATTATGACAAATTCACGGCAGGCACCGAATAAACTAGGTATTCCGTTAATGTATCGAGATTTCGTATGCGGATTCGGGGCATCAATTATCGAATCTTCGTTAACATTTCCTATAAATAAAATAATTTTTCGACAAAAATTACATAATATTTCAGCTAGGAACGCGTTTAAACAATTAGTCTCCGAAGGTATCGTTCATTTGTATCGCGGACTGATGCCGAGACTGTGTCAACGAGCGCCGACGAAAGCTATCATGTTCGGCACGTTCAATTTATTGAGTAAAAATTGGGATTGCGGCGACGTTCGTCAAGTTAGCTTCAACTTTTGTAATGCGACGGCGGCATTTTTAGCCGGGTTCGCCGAAGCAAGTTTCACACCGTTCGAACGGATACAAACTCTAATGCAAATCTCCGAGCACCATGGAAGATTTAAAAACACGTTTCAAGCATTCAAAATCGTTGGCAAAGTCGGCTTTACTGAATATTACAGGTAAATCGCGTTGTTGAGACGAGTTTCTTGTCTTTTTTGTTATTGAGACTATTTACTTGCATTATTTTGAGCTTTTGAGGTTCTTGTGTCTTTTATGTTGCATCTAGTGAGATTTTTTGTATTATTCATAAAGTTTGGTGCGTTTTTTTGTCCTATTTTTGGATTTTAGGGGCTTTTCAGTGATCGTATTGAGGAACGGACCGAGTACTGTATGTTTTTTCGGCCTTCGTACGCCGTTGCACGATTTAATTACGAGTTCGTCGCGCAAATCCGATTTAACGTCCGAATTTGCTGATATCCTGACACATTTTATCGTCGGCGCCGTTTTAGGCGCGACGCTGTCGACGCTCTATTTTCCGATAAACGTCGTCCGTGTTCGATTACAATCGAAATTAGGAGGCAAATTCGAACACGCTTGGCCGGTTTTCAGAGAAATTCTTAAAGAAAGAAAGAATTCATATAAAGCACTGTTTCGAGGCGCTCATTTGAATTGCGCCAAGTCGTTTATCACTTGGGGACTTACGAATGGTATTTACGAATTTTTAAAATGGACTTTCTTCTGATAATTTTTGTAAAAAAACAAAATTCTAGCACTTAAATTGTAATTTACTTCTTAAAACTGTTAATTAGCCCTTAAATTATAATTTAAGCATTAAAAGAAATTGTAATGTAGCATTTAAAATTTGTATTAATCCGGTGTTGCTCTAGAAAATAAAGAATTTTACGAATCGAGATTTATTTTTTGTATTTTTTTTTATAATTTTTTTATAAAAACCGATCAATGTTCAACAAAATTACAATGAAGACTAATAATAATGTGACAAAATATCGAATGAATCTCGTCTCGACCGGATTCGACTACATTGAAACAAAAAAACGCCTATTACAATAACTGAAAGTGTCTAGATGTTGTTCAGCGAAGGTAAATCATAAAACGTATCATCCAAATTGCGATCATTCAATGCCCCAATCCGAAACGCACAGTATACTTTACATGTACGTTTTTCATACACATAATTGCACAAACTCAAATCGCACTAATCCAAAAATTGGCACATGAAAAAGAAAACAAAATTCATAGTTATATTTGTCAGATGAAGGTGAAACAATTAAATAAAACAAAAAATAAAAATATAAAATAAAACAAAATCGAAATGGCTAAAACGCAAATTCGTTAATATCGATCTATTTTATGGCGAATAAATCACTCGTATTGAAACATAAAAATAACATAATTTTTAATTCATCTGGCGTATCACCAATGAGCATACCGTACCAAAAAAGAAACAAAAAATGGGAGTTCAAAAAATAAATAAAAAAATAGCTGATAAGGTCCAAAAAATTTATTTAAATGCGAACACGTGAAAAATGATACAGTAGGAAGGATAATTATGTAAGGGCTGCCGAAATATGCAAATCGAGGCTTCTACGAACTGTATTAATGCCCAAAAGCGAAACGTACAGTACAAAAAACGAAGCATATAAGTAAGTAAGCAAATGAGTTACAGTATGACTCCAAAGAAAATTTACCTATTAACACTCGAAAAGTGCGATAAAAATAACTTATCACAACATAATACGGGCGAGAACCGTTTCCGTAAGATGCACCAAAGAGAGAACAAAAAAAGAACAGAAAATTTAAAAAACAAACTACAGTACGATGAATACAATTAATGATACGGTAACCAATAATCTCCAAGCAAAAAATTAGTTTGTGCGCGTGTGTACAGTAACCCAAATTTGAAGTTCTCAGTGAATTTCACCGAACTTCTGAATAAAAAACAAACAAAAAATACGACTATTGTCATCGAATTAATAACAAACCGGTAAAAAAATTGAAACGCGTAATTTTCTTCTAAAAAAACCGTCTTACGACTTGAAAATAATTAATTTTAAATAATTATTGAAAAAACACAAAATATTTTCGACCACTGAAAATAGAAAATCGAACATAAATTAATATAAGAAAAAAAAACATAAAAACTTTCTCGTTTCAAGATTTTTCTCATTTGAAGATAAATTGCTTTGTTTTTTCGTCGTGGTTTTATGCGTGTTGAGCCATAAGCCTCGCCTTGGCGCACTCAGGGCATAGGATATCGGCGGCATCGGTAATGAACCCTTTGCCCACAAGCGTTGTTTGACATTGAGCGCATATGAAACAATCGTTGTGCCAATGGCGGTCTTCGAATGAGATAAACTTAGATCCGCCAATACCTGCATATCACCAAAAAAATAATTAAGTCCAATTAGCGGTAGCTAAGGAAAAGGCGTGTGTCGCTACGGAGACGAGCGCGTTGCTGTGGAAACGGGTAAGTTACCATGGTGACATGTACGTTGCTATGATAAGATTTCTACGCCTATCGTATCATTTTGATGCACACTTTATGGGCAAAATTTTAAGCGAATCTAGTCATTTTGTCTTTCTTCCCAAAAGGTCGTTTTTTATGCTTTTCCAATGCGACTTCGTGCCGTTTGGAAGAATTTTTGGGCAAAATTGACGTCAGAAGAAACATTAATTATTAATGTGGCTAAGAACCGAGAGAGAGAGAGAAATTAATGGTGCGTACTATGTATACCAGAAAAAGTTCCCTCAGTAAAAACGAAAAGACCGATTGAGTACGAACAAAAAAGTCTAAATGTCACGCTGGTTTAGTTGCATCGATAAAAAGCCCATTACTTGGCTGGCGACGACGAATGGGAAAACCGTAAAAATTAGAGAAGAAAAGAAAACTTATTCCGTGGGTGATGAAAAGAGAGAAAAGAAACTAAAAATGAGCAACCAAGCGCGTCAAACCTCGTAAGTAAACTAAAATTACCTACTCTCACGTGCTAACCTGGCAAGTGATCAAAAATGCTCATGGCAATTGATCAAAATGCTCATGGCAAGTGACCAAAATTCTCAAGGCTAGTGATCGAAATGCTAATGGCAAGTGATCAAAAGGCTCATGGCAAGTGATAAAATCTTGTTCCAAGTGTGCAAATCTTGTTTACCTGTTATCGGTTGCGTACAAGCGGTGCATCGTTTAGCGAATAGTTCGCCGAAACAATTGGCGCAATACGGCTTTTCGTCCTTGGACGTAAACCTTTGGCCGGCCAAGCTCGAACCGCAATTGCAGCAGCAGAAACATTCTTTATGCCACGGTTCGTTCTTGTAAGTTACTCCACCACTTGAAATCACCTGAAAAAAACAACAAATATCTTGCATTTTTTCGTTCGTTTCGCACTTTTGCTCGAAAACCTCGCGGCCAGGACACCATTCGCACTTAATTTACAAACAATTGCTATTACTTTTTTGCATTTTGTGCAACGAGTGGCGAATTTCTCTTCGTAGCACGTCGCGCAATACACTTCTTCGTTTTTAGGTATAAAGCTTTTCGTGCCAATTGGAGCTTTGCATAAGGCGCAGCAAAAGCATTTGTCATGCCATTGTTTCCCTTTATATTCCATCTTTTTCATTCCTGCAATAACAACAAAAGCGCCATTAATCAGATATACATATTGTTGTAGAATAAAATGGAGCGAGAAAAAGATTCCGAGAAAAACATCTAATCAAAAACCAAACAGCGATAAATTTGTCAGTTTGGATAAAAGCAAAAAATCAACAAGATATAGCTATGGCTCGCGCGCTAGCTAGCTCGGTGGCTCGCCTGTTCGGTTGCTGCATCTGCTTTTTTTCGCGAGTGTCATTTGTTTAAAGAAAAATTTGTTTCAATTTTACTCAACGACCGATTCTAGTCGATCGTTCACTTCACTTTTCGAATTGCCTATTAATCATTGCAGCCTGAGACGAAAGGAGAGCTGAGAAATAATATCGTACGCCTTTCAAGAAATAATAAAAATAAAAATCGGAAAGAAAATTTGCAAACAAACCGACGCGGTCGGACACTAAAACGCCGCTCGTTTAATTAAAATCATTGCGGAAACTGAATGCAAAACGATTTCCTATCGGAAAACGATCCCGCAAGCGATTTACATATGTTCGGTGATTAGGATGCTATTTTTAGCTCAATTATGATCATCATCATTTGAATGTACGGTAATTACCGGCTTTGAATATTTCGCCGCAGCCGTCGCATCTTGTGGCGAATGCTTGGTCGTAACAGGCAGCGCAAAATATTCTATCGTTTTTCGAGCCGAACGGTTTGTCAACCAAAGATATCTTGCACATGCTGCATAAGAAGCAATTTTCGTGCCAATGCTTATCTTTGTAAGACAGGTCCTGTAAAAGTACAGTAATCAACGAGCCATTGAGGTCAGTAAGGTCAATCGAAATGTTGCTTATTCCGGCAAACAAAATTGCTTGCTAACGCGTGTAGCGAGCAAATATCTCGCAATCAGACAATCAAATCGAATCGGCGAGCGTACTTTTGAATCGATTCCGATCGGTTTCGCGCATTCGTCACACGAATTGGCGAACACTTCTTCGTAACATTTGATACAATACGGATGATCGTCGCGCAATATATACCGTTGACCGGTCAACGTCTGATCGCACTGCCAGCAACAGAAATGACCACTGTGCCAATCTTGATTCATCGCTTTGGTATATTCTCCAGCGAATATCAGCTAAAAATTTAAACACAAATCAGTGAATTTAAACACGATTCATCAGGCGACGATATCAATTAACCGTTGACGCTCATCAACGAGCTAATTTCCTCGTTAAAGCGACAAATCTCAATCAGGTGACAATTTGCGACAAATCGCTTTCAATAAGCGAGAGGTCGAAATCATTTTCACTCGCGGTTTTCATTAATAAAAATATACAACTCTAGGCTTGTATAGGAACGCGTTTAGCCTCGGAGTAGTAAAAAAAAAGACGTTTCTTTCAGTAAATTGCAAAATTTTTAGATTAAAAATCGACACACATAGGCACAAGCGGAACTTTATATTCAGTTTTGTCTCGCTTCTTCTCTTCGCCAATTCGTAAAATCGTAACGTTTAGTCGTGTACATAAGGCGCTCGGGCGCCGGTCGTTATAAAGATATAAATCTTTGCCGAGCTGGCGAGAAAAAAAGAGCGCCGTCCCGCGGCCTAACAAGGAGACCAAATAAGCCCAATTGACACTATAGTCATAACGTCAAATGTCCGCCGGTCCCATCGTGCGTAAGTGGAAGCCGAGAGAAAGTTAGAAATTATGAGCACATTATCGATTTGAAAAACGAGGGCTAGGGCCCGGACGGAGACGAAAAAAGCTCACTGGCTAGTCGAGAATGGAGGACGCAGCCGGGCTAGAGAGAAAATTGCTAAAGGTCATCAGTGACATGGACTGATTAACTTTATATTACAAACGGTCTTATCAGATTATCAAGAGCGTCATTACGTGATACATGTGATTCGCGCGGCGGTAATGAAAAACGATCGAATCGACCAACTAGCTTACAATAAATTTGCATGACAAACTAACATTGGCACACTTTTGATAATCGACCTGATTCAATGAAATTTGTTGTCATTTACTGCATCCGGATCCGGGTTGGCCGCCGAGGTGAGAAAAAAGCAAGCAAGCAAAACGATATTCAAATTAATCCAATGACGTTCTTCCGTTGTTCTATTCGACTCTCGACTTATAGCGAACTATCGGCGAAGTGTGAAAACGGTTGCTGACGAAAGAGATTTAAAACGACTTTCGAGCGGGAAGCCGGAATCGATAAATTTCAACGAAAATTAAACGGGAAAACAACTCGAACGAGAAAAACGTTGAAACGAATTTCCGGTACAAATTTAAAACTCTTAGCGGTTGGCCGAAGAAACGACGACCGCTCGCGAGCGCCACGCTATAGTTCCGAGTTTTTCTTCTAAACCGAGGTGAAAACTAGGGAGGTGAATTGCGAGGGCGAAGAATAAGAAAGAATCGCAGAACGTCTCGAGCGCGTTGGTGATACGAAAAACATCGAAGCAAACAAATACGAACGCTCGGACGAGCAAGTTTCTCGCCGCCATTGATATCGAAGGCGCGTGTTTTTTTTTGGTCGGTCGGTCGGTGGTTCCTCCAAACAAAACGACGGAGACGAGCTTCCAAAAATCAATCTTTGAATTGGTTTAAGCTCCTCGCCATGTTTGTATTCTAATTGGCATCGCCTAGTGACTTTCGCGAAATTTTAATTGATTCAAATAAAAAGCCTAGAAACATGTTGCAATTATGATCGTGGATCAGACCCAAATCCCAAAAGCGCCGGCGGAAAATCCGCTACACGTGCCTGTTCGGCTGGATTGAACCACGACGCCATCAATCTCGGTTGTACGTCGATCGTCCTTCGTCGTCGTCGTCGACGAACGAGACGGAGAGAAAGTTGGCCGGATCTATTTCGGCCCTTTTACCTAATGAACCGAATCTTCCGGCTTATCATAAAAAGTACTGTAAGCTTCCTCACGGCTTATCGAGAAAATGTACTGTAATTCAAAAAAATTTCGCTACTCACCGGAGTTTGGACGGCCGTCATGATTTTATTATTTTGCAGGGTCAAATGTTGAAGAAAATTATTTTAGCACTGATCTTTCTCCTCAGAGACAAAAAAACCGTTCGACAGAACCAACCGCTGACTGAAGTATCCGAGATTCTTAAATCCAGAATCATTCCTCGAGCTTAGCGACAATAGGAAAAAACGAGTTATACTTGCGTAAGTAGGAAAAAAAACTGGAAGAACTCGATTGACACAAGAGTGTTGTCGTTCTCGCTCCTCGTCCTAACGGTCGAAGAAGAAGAAGAAGAAGAAGCCGGTTGGTTGATGGGGGAAAACAAAAAAGCTGTCGGCGCGCGAGTGTACCAATACCAAATACTTATAATCTTATTGTTTCCTCGATTAACAATTCAATTATACAAATACTCGAACCCGTCAGTCGAATTGGAAATTGGCGCGAAGGCGTATAGAACTTAGGTAAACTCCTCTCGAAGATATAAACAATGTTAGACGTACCCCTCGGTCGACACTAAAGTTGAGTGCAACACTGAGAAGACCGAATGACGAAAAGCGTCAACAGAAAAAGGGGGAGGCAGCAGCAGCAGCTAAGTGGGGTGACATCGGGCTCCGAGGACGAAACAAGCGCACCAGCAGATTCGAAAGACGTAACGATATTAGTAGCTAGCGGAAGAGAGACAAACCCAAAGGTCGGACGAGAGATCGGCAAATAAGCAAAGAACTTAACACAATTACACACTAAAGCACAAAACGCAATCTCTCGCCAGAAACCAAAGACACGACTGAGTGAATGGCGCAAATGGCGCGTACTGGAGCTGCCGCTGCTGGGACGCCGGCAACGAATGATGACGAAACTCGAGGACGACGACGATGAAGGGACTCCGAGGCTCTCGCTCGCTCTCGCGAAGCCTCGCAGCGCTTCTTCAAAGGTTCTCTCCCTATATCTGTGAGTAGCTTCGGTCGGTCGTCGTCCTTCGGTTCGGTTCGGTTCGCTCGGTTGGATTGGCTGGCTGACTGGCTGGTTCAGGGTTGGAGAAGAGGAACCGATTTAAAATTAAGTTTATTCGAACATTTTCCAACGATGTAACAAGGGGCGAAACGAGAGAAGAAGAGAACGGCGAAAAGTAGCGGCTGCTTCTTGCTACAATCTATGCTTGCTGCCACCCGACGCTCGTCGGTTCCTTCGAACGAACGTACTCCGCGATCCTCGGTCCCGTTCCGTTTCGCTTACGCAGCAAGGCGCGAAATGCAGAAGCCGCAGCATATTAAGAAACGAAATAACTAACATTGCATAATAAGCAAGCTTCAGTCGGACTCATTTCGAGCCGAAGCCTTTCATCCGCGAATGGAATGAGGAAAGCAAGGTCGAGATCGAAAGATGACAAGATAGTCCGACAGGCTAAACAGCTACGAATTACAAAGTACATCATTTGATTTCAGAGTTCCAGACGCTAAACATATGAGTCGATGTTGCAGATGCTTGACACCTGTGGCTAGCGGAAATTAGGCCGCCTGATCCGTGATTAATCACGAAAGATGGTCACAATGATCGATGATTTTTCTACTTAGCAACACGATATCCAACATATCCTGCACTATTATACAATTTTTTTTCGACAGCAATTTTTTTACCTGAAAATCAAAGGTTTAAATCCCGACTAGATCCGAATCGGTGATAAGCCCGAATTGCTTGCAAAAATATGTTTTTTGCGTACCCTCGGGCAACGCGACTACTCGGTGCTTTAGGATCGAGGGTTGGAGGCTATATTACACGATTAGGTTGGCGCACGGGGCAAAAATAATGCTCGGAAAATGAATTCGCAAAAAAAAAGTTTCCGAAAACGTTTTAACAAGCTCGTTTCTCTTACGTATCAAGGTTCGCTCAAAATCCGCCAGTTGTTTTGACAAAGTTTTACGCCTAAGTTTTTACTCTGCGAATCATTTTTACCAATCAACGTATAACAGGGGAGTCGAGGAGAAAAGTATAAGACAAATTTTATATACCCGATAACCGTTCTTCGGCTTTATGGCCGACAACTATAGAGACAGAACTAACGAGAGAGAGAAAGAGAGAGCACAATTTTTCGGAACCAGGGACCTTGGTACGCCTTCGAAACCGAAAAGAAATCGGTTTCTGCAAAACTCAAAAACGAGAAAAGCGAACGAGAGATAGATCGAGAAAGTTAAAGATCCAGCGAGCGGTCTCGATGAATTAATGGTCCGAAAAGTTTGCTTGCAAGCTTCCAGCTAGCCTTCGCGCGGCGGCAGAAACTTGAATTAACGATGTTTAAATGCGATTTACAGTCGTGTCTTTTTTTGACACCGACTCGACGATAATCGTTCACACTGTCTGTTTGTTAACCGACTCAAAGTTCGTTAGGATATAATTCAATTTTTATTGAAAACAACTTTTACGCGCTGATCTTGCGTGTCTGGAAGTCTCGCGTTTTCATCGGCTACAGTAAGACATATACAGACAGTGGATCATGCCGATAATAAGTTGAGTCTGATCTACAGACAAAACTTTGCCAGAAATGCAAATTTCGCGTCGCTTTTCTTACTAGCTAGCATTTTACTGAATTAAGAGCCCATACCTCATCGCAAGCGGCACATCTCGGCTTGTTCAACTCGGCGTAATGTCTTTCGCAGAATATCTTCCCGTCTCTAATGCAGTAGGTTAAATCGACTAATAATTCATCGCAAGTCGAGCAGACGAAGCAAGCCGGATGCCAACATACGTTCGTACCGAACTTCGGCGCCATGACTGCTAATTCGTTGCGATCCAACACGCCGTTGCATTTTCGGCATTCCTATTGAACGAGAAGAAAAAAATATTTATAATACATGTCTTTCCGCTATCTAATCTGCGAAGTTTATCTTTCTGGCTCTATATGATGAAACGCAAGCATGTTTTTTGTAGTTTTTTTCTTCTGTTCACGATTTGCAACATTACAAAAGGGTTGGTGTATAGTTCGCATCATTTATGACGAACTATTTTTGTAAACGCAACCCCTGGACAGAAAAATGAATGCGAGTATCATGAAAACAAGAACAAACGTCGCAACGAATCATGTAACCCGTCAGATGAACGGATTGACTTGGTTGATAAAAAAATTAAACCACATACGCCGAAACCATATGCTCGTTTGTCTTACATAAAAATGTCAACCTAATAAAACATTTCAGGTCGTCGACAATACATCAAATGAGACATCTGTCCATCGCAAAGCTTAAAAAACCCACCGGTCAAGTTAATTCAAAACACAGAAATTAGCTCAGTTAGGCTGGTAATATGAAAATTTCGCGTTTTGGCCAGCTTAGATTCGTGCTGATTTAAGTTTATCACGATTTGAGCTCATTTAGGTTTTGACTCAAACACTATCTTTGTTTTTTTGGCAACATCCTTACCATGCTCTTCTCCAACACGGCGTTAACATATCCAATATCCAACGCCATCTCGTTTCTCGTATTAACGAAATCCTCGTACGATCGCTGCTCGGCCGCCGTTGATAAATGTTTACAATAAGCCGACGCCAAATCCTGACGCGGCAACTGTACGACTAATTGTTTGTTACGATATTTTTCGCCGGGCGTATGAGTTCTAGGTACTTTGTGATTTGGCAACTGCGACATATATTCTTCGATCTGTAAAAACTAAAACGAGATTACCGACTTACGGCGGAAAAACGAGTTTACCGAGACCGTGTCGGCAAAAATACAGTCGCCGAAACTTTCTTGACATGACTAATTTTGAAAACGAAAAATGTCTGTACGGAAAGAACTTAGGGTAAGAAATGGAGAAGAACCAGACAGTACCCTGTACAGTACGCTATAGTTGTAGGGTACAGCACTGTAATAGCGATAGCCAGCCATATTAATTGAGCAGGCTATGAACACGCAGCACAGGAGCAGACGGTGCTCCATACATTACCTTGTGCACAGGCAATCCTGCGGGTACCCATGAAAAACCGGATCCGACGGACATCTCTTTGGACATGTGCATTGCTGGTGAGGATTGAGCTTTCAATCCGATTCGATCTAAAACGTTCGACGAGCCTCTTTGATAAACGTCATGCGATTCTCGAGTGCATTTGCAATGCGTGCATATTTTTCTGAAAAATTGAGAAAAAGACGATAAAAAAAACACGAAGAATTTTTAATGAGCAAAACGAGGACAAATTGATTTGTTGATTGTTGAAAAGGTCTCTCGCTCCCTCTCTATCACGAGGAGTTAGGAAAGAATGATGAGGTTTTGATAGACGCCGCGCTGTTAGCAAGTTAATTGAAAGCTAATGTAGCGTTCTCAGCCGTTATTCCATTTTTGAAACAAATTTTTGGTAGATATTTTCGACATTTCGTACGCATTCAGAATGCAATAAGAATTTTTGAAAAATGTTTGATAACGGCTGAGAGAATCGAATTAACGCGATCGTTGTCAAGTGAATCTGATTTTCGACTTGCTTGCAGCGCGCGCGCGCGCCCGATTCGCTGCAACAGACAACACGCAATGTCTTCCAAATGAAAACTAGGTCAATCAATTTCACGGCTAGGGCGAATTATGGATTCAGTTTCAGACAAATTGGCTTACCCCGAAAACAACAACTGAAAATTAAATTTGCCCAAAATCGAAAATGATGAAAACGCACAGCACTTTTAAATTCAAAAATACGAAATCGAATTATGCAGCTTACGCCGCTCGGTCGGTCAATCAAATTGTATCATATTCGTCGACCAAAACAAAGTTTATGATGGAATCGCAAACAAAACAACAGACATTCACCCCTCGAGGCAAATTTCCGAGCGACCGAAAGACGGGCGAAAAATTCAATCAGTCAGCGGTGGTCGACAAACCGACAAAGTCCGAAAGGTATATCTCACCGGCGGCGGCGCGTCCGAGTGACGAAAACAAACAATGAGAGCACCTCAACGGCAACTGACCAGTGGACTTTTGTTGAGTCTACGGTTCATAAACCGGCGCCATTAACACTCGATACACCGACATCGGAATTCGCGGGGTGTAATTTTGTCATATGAAAATTTGTATCTGCGCTGACGGTCCGATGTCGACGAGACACGCCCGTCGTCATTGAAATTCGGGAAAAAGCCTCAGTTCCAAATGTAAACAATCTCTCCTCGTTTGGACGACTCTTGGAAGTGAACAAAAATAAAGATCAATGCCTATGTCGACGGGACGACGCAGCAAGATTGTTTGAGTGCCGACTATAAAATTGAATTTCCCGGATGAACTCCACACGACCAGACCGCCAAAACAGGGTTCCTCCGCAACCACGGCGAAGAGGGTCCGAATGGGCTTTACATTGAGCCGACAAATGAGTTTGGCATGTGTGTTTCGACGGCGGCGATAAGAAGGAACTGAGATATCGGGAAAAATATTCAGTCCAGGAAGGAAACAAGCAAAAAAGAGAAGTGCTCAACATGTGTAGTATTCAGGAGAGATGATACATGGTGAGAGAGAGCGGAGGCGCAAAAACTGCCTGATAGGTTGTTGAAACGAGCCCGAAACGGAAGCTTTGACGGAGCGATAAAGCAAACATCAACGAGCAAGTATCGCTTCCGCAATGGTCTTCCGTTAACAAATCATCGGCAAGCACATTAGCATCAACGATGGATAATAGAAGAGACTAATTGCAACACTTATCAACATGAGGAGAGTTCGCGCAAAGCGTCCGATATCGAACTAGCCATTGCGCAAAATTAGCTTTTCGATTAACTAACATCGATTGACCTATTTTTGAGTGTCTACGCAGGGGAGGCTAATAATATAACCAGCCAGTGCGCAAAATTTGCATCGCGCGCAACTTTTCGCTGTCGTTTGTCGATTGACCTATTTTGAAATCGACGACTGAATTAAAACAGCTCCGTCAACTATAGAAACGTCAATTTTTCAAGTTTCGTTTAATGAAACGAGTTAATTGAACTCTTTGAAAAAAGTGCCCACTAACGTCGCTCGTACGACACGAAAATAACTTCGTGAACTTTGTTTCGGGTGAAAAAAGTAACTTATTCTCCAGATTGATACATTAAACTTTTGTTTTGCGTTTTCGCTGCAATATCGTAAAAAAACAACCAACAACTACCGTACCTCCAACAATGCGACCGAAATCCGGGGCATGTGCCTTTGCAATTCAGACATGGTTGACCTTCGTCGATTTCTTGAACCATTATGCGAGTCTAAAATGGCAAAAAACGGATGAATATTTAAAAAAAATCGACGACTTTGCGCTCGAAACGTAGTCGAACAGAGCAAAAACAATAAACTTTCTCTTTTTATTATTTTTTCTGATCGAAAAATGAAACGCACGCGCGAATGACAGCGAGAAAAAAAAACATTCAGCGTCGTCGGTCGCCAGCTTTTTTTGTTGTTTTTATATACACAATACTACTCTTTACAGATTTTGCAAAATGGACAACGGAAGTTAATAAGTTTATCAGAGACATTTTCGAAATAATATGAAAAAGCCCCAACGCTACGTCGCCTCGCCGACGTTCGGGTTCGTTCCCGAAGCGTCGCCATTTCGCTTCATTTGTCTTCTTATTCGGCGTCTAGGACACGCGAAAAAGCCTCCCGAACTGACATCCAACGATAAAGCATTGGGTTCCGTATATATATAGAGAGACTTGGAAAAAATTTTAAATCCTTTTCGACATTTTAGCAACCCGCCAGAACCAAAGAGAAAGCAAAACATTATAGTTAAAGTTTATGTTTTCATTTCGGGATTGTATTTCGTCGGCTAATGAGACCCCGCCAACAGAATGGAAACTTCGTCTAACAAGGAAAAATTATGAAATTTGCAAAAGTAGCCAGTCACTGAATGAATATGAGCGGGCCATTCCCAGAGCTATCATCTCATTCACTGTTCGTGCTCGTTGATTGCTCGGATATAAAGAAGTTACGATTATCGGTGTTCTTCAACCCGAACCGAACCTCGAAACCATTTTAGACTCGAATTCGGTGGAGCAAACATAACAAAGTATGGATTTCTACTTTGCCCAAGCTGAGCTGCATGGATGAAAAAAACGCAAGAAACATAGTTTTGCAGAAGAATTTTCGACCGTCCGTCGATATTTTCTATTGAAAAACGAAAAAAGTAGTTGCAAAAAACCATAAAACGTGCAAACCGACCGCCCGCCGCGCCGTTTCGCGCGAGCACTGAATTTTAGCGTCGGTGGTGCGAATGACATGTCTCAACGCGAATTCGTAGCCTTCTCGACGTTAAGTTTAAACAATTTCGCACTTTTTTAACGAAATTTGCTCGTTTATTGATCAAAGAAACAAAAAATCTGACATTTTAGGAATGTTTTCGCGTCGGAAAGACGTTCGCGTCTGTTGCGACTAGCGAAAATGCCTAAGGCCACTAACCGATTTGATTATATACACGATCGAGATAACATTAGTCTCAATAACACCTGCTACTCATTTAATGAAATTTCGCGCAAAATTTATCGCTTTTTCGCGAAGCAATAAGAAGATGTCCGTTTTCGTGCCCTAAGACGCAATCTATCCCATCACATTTCAGTTCCTTCATTTCCAACTATAGTTGATACAGTAATCTCACAAAATGAACTGCTAAAAAGGTTTGTTTTAATTGCTTACAAATCTCGTGTTTCGTTTGCACAGTTTCACGTGTTTTCCGACCGCACTGTACGACGTTTTTCATTTGTATAGAAAAATTTTTTAAAATGGTCTTTTGTGAAAAATTTGTTTGCAATCAAAAAAAAGAAGAGCGATTTTCTTTCACATGTAACCCAAAGAAGAAAAACTAGACGATGAGTCAGTCTCAGCGAGCGCAAGAAATACACCCTATCCAGTAGAATTTTCTGCCGTCTAAACGTGTCAAACCGAACAACTTTGTTATTCTAATAGTTTCGATACAACCATCCTAAATCAAACGGGGAGTGAAAAGGATAGATTGAAATTTTGCGGTCCGACCGCTCGCTCGAGGTGTAAAACTTATTTAAACGAAAACGGGCAACTTTCGGTACGATGTACGTATCGTTAAACGCCATAAAAATGTTTTCTTTGGGCAACAAACCGTCGTAGATGAGGATCAGCAAGGGCATCGAAGATGTTCATCGAAACGTTTTGCGGTTACTGAGAATCTATTGTTAAGGTTAAGGACAGTCAATGGAACAATGATAATCATGCACAAATTGTTATGAAATGGTAAATGATCTTCAGGCAATCATAATTCTTCACTGATTTGCAGAAAATCATGGATTAACTGCATGTCACAAATCTTGCTTGTAGACATCACTTTCGGAGAATCATGTGTGAAAATAAGTGAACAAGCAGTACTTTTTCAAAGACCCGCGTGAAATCAAAGCTTGCGCAAATTAGACATGTAAGGTTTTGACCGTGAAAGTTTACTTACGGGAACATAATTTGGTTTGCTTGGATCGCTTCGGTTTACGAACGGCTTTGATTCGTTTCCGGAATGGGAAAAGTTTTTGGCACTGATCGAAGTGTGGGCCTTCGGCGGTGCGTGATGTTGAGCCAACGACGAGCTATCTTCGAGCTGGTAGCTGAATAAATTGGAATTCTCGTCTTCGTGGTGATGATCATGATCATGGCTTTGGTTCTCGGAGTGTTGGTGGCTATGACCATCATTGCGACTATTGTCGTGGTCGCCACCGTAATGATCTCGGCCACCGTTGAGATGTGAGTAGCCACCGTTGAGCTTGTTGTGGCTACCACTATGTTGATCGTGACCACCATTGGCATGACCACTGTGATATTTATCATCCTGATGATGATGGTAAAGACCGCCATTGTGATTGTTGCCAATTTGGAAGTTATCGTGAAAATCGTAATTGTTATTGTTGAATCCGTTGAAACTGGATTTGTGTTCTGCTTTTGCTGCCTCTTGAACCACTTTCTTCTCCTCGACGATCGTCGGAGGGTGACTAGCTGGCATAAATTTCTTCTCGATTATGGTTGGCGGCGGCGCTGGTTTCAGCACTGGCGGCGTGTACGTTCTGGAGAAGATACCGCTGTGTGATGGTGCGGTAGAAGACGATGTTGGAACGGGTCTGCTGTAACTCGTGGGAGTTTCATATTCGTGACAGGTTGTCATTGTTGCCCCTGCGGTCGATGGAATGCTTGGAAATGATGTCACTGGCTGTGGTGGCGAAACGGATTTCCACGAACTGGTCGGCTTCGTCAACGGCGGACTAGTTATTGATACGGATGGTGGGCTGGCGGGAGCTTTTGATAATGAGCTAATGGAGGTCGTGGCTAATCGGCTAATCGGCGCCTTCGATGGTGGACTGATTGGAGCTTTAGATTGTGGACCGGTTGGAACTTTAGCTGGTGGACTGATTGTAGCCTTCGAAGGTGGACTGATCGGAGCTTTCGATGGTGGACTGACCACAACCTTAGATGGCGGACTGATTGGTGGTTTTGTTGTTGAAGCGATAGCCGGCTTAGCTTGTAGGCTAACGGTTGTTTTTGTCAGAGCATTGATGACAGTTTTCGCAGGTGGACTGACTGTTGCTTTTGATGGTGGAATGGCTGGAACAGCCTTCGATGGTGGGCTGACCGGTGCTTTAGACACTGGACTTACAGGTGCCTTCGACACTGGACTAACCGTAGCTTTCGGTGGAGGACTCGTAGCCTTGGCTGGTGGACTGACGGTTACTTTACTGGGACTAGTAACCTTTCCTGCTGGACTGGTAATTGGCTTCGTAGATGACTCATTGGCTCGAGTTGGAGGCGGTGCCCCATTAGCAGGTTTAACAGGCGTCTTGGATGCTACTGCAGGTGCAGGAGATGGTTTTGTAGGCGACGTTGGCGCAGCAGGTTCTTTCTGCGGAGAGGAATTCTACAACAAAAAGAACATAAGCTGAAAAACAAAATGCGTGCACAACTATCTGCTCAATCAACCACAGTAATGTATATCATACCAAAGGTACGTCAGGTTCACGGTACGGGAACCTGGGCTTGAACAATAGTGTTCCTAAATGGGACGAAAATGGCGTCGGACCGTATATGTTCGGTCGTCGCATCGGTTGGTTCATAAACATTTTTGCATACAGTACGCGTTACAATACGGTAGAAGTTTGAGCAACGACGTTTCACACGAAACAGAAATTATGAGCAGTGAAGAAAAGCAAAATGTAGACGAGAAAATACACACAAAAACCCAATTTGTTGATACAACACTTGGAAAGACGTTGTCGGACAGACGACGACAGCAGCTGACGAATGGAAAGAGACACAACTATTTAAAAGTTGGAAGAGAGCGAGAGAGACAGAAACGAAATTGCGGGGGGAAATAAAAATGAAAGCAAAGTTCAGTGGTTTATATTTTTGTTGCGTCAAGGTAACACCCAAGGTGCACAGTAGTAAAACGCACCACCACCACCACCGACATCGCCATCGTCGCCGCCGTCGTCGTCGTCGTCGTGCCCATGCGCTCGACCTTGTCGTCTTTAGTGGACTTTTGAATACTTAAGTGTGTCGTAAAGAGAAATTGCATAAAACTCAGTCATTCGTTACATTTTGCGACTAGTTTCAACGAAGGTTCAGCAAGCAGCGTGCCAATACAGGTAAACGTTGCTAGCGCAACGATAAAAGTGCTCGGCAAGCAACTTTGCTTTGCATGCCTCGCAATTGCTCTACTTTCAACTTGCTGCAACGCCTGCCTACCACATGATCTGATTTCAGCTTGCAACTAACGAGGGAAGGGTACCGGGTGCCTGTCGCCGATCGCGGTGTCACATATATGAAATTGAAGCCTTCTTCAGCTTATTCAGAATATATAAATATTAGCTGCTAACGCTCTGCAACTTTTGAGTAATTAACATTTGAATTATTTGAATTTACA
>JAQGBA010000676.1:0-26404 GCA_034698125.1 Prionchulus punctatus
GACGTTCTGGAGCAAAACTGACCACAGATCCGTGATCAGCACAAAAAAGCCCTCTAGAAAAAGTATATGTGGTCTCTAATTACTTTTCTTTGTAGACCAGTGTTATAGAGTTTTTAACACTTATCAATTCATTTTACATTGATTTCGTTGCTGACGTAGAGGTGTTGCTCAAAGAGAGCCACGATTATTGAGGCTTTTCTTAACAGTTGGGACTGAAGGATTGTTACTTTTAAGGAGACGCTGCTTACAGTAAATATTCTAAATAACCCCCGAGGTCATTTTATTCCGAATGGGTCTGACCTGAGTGGTATTTTTGGAGGGGGGGGGCTTTGAACCTCCTTCAAATACAGCAATGATAATGACCAAAAATCACGGAAATTTTCAAATGACAAGCCATTTTCATTGCGTTTTCTGCTAAAATTGCTTTTCAGCATTCACTAATAAAATAGAGCTGACATCATTTCATTTATCTAATCCTAACATCCTTTTTTTGAAATGTAATTGAACTGAAATTGAAATAAATACAAGCGTAAACAATGTAAAGCCTTTCATGATCAGCCTGCTTTTCGAATTATCTTGATTATATTTTGAACTGACAAAATGAATCTAATTCTAACATGTATATTTCGACGTTCATCAGGCAAAAGGCGTTAACTGCAAAAATTGCATTTTGAGAAAATCGAGGTCAAAGTTTTGACTGCGTTGGACACTAACTATCATTTATGATCAATCGGCATGTTTCAGTATACTATACTATACTAAATTAGAATTCTACTGGTAAAAATTTCATCAGTATACCGGACTGTACTATACTATACTGGAAAATTTTTCAAGAAGTTATACTACACTATACTATACTAAATTTTTTAGACTAGAAAATTTTTATTGGTCATACTATACTATACTATACTGTACTGTATTTCAGCAAGGTTTTTGATGGCTTTTTTTATTTTTATTTTATCGTTTAGTTTTTTAAAATTTGAATGACTGCGTATAACAAAATAGACCATGTCTTTGTCTGCAAACCGCGGCCATCTAAAAATTCAATCAAAAATCCATTTTTATGGAAAAAAAATTTAAGTGTTGAAAGTTAAAACCTTGTTCGCATGCCGGTTTTTTATCATCGGGTATGAAAAGACGTATGACAGCAAAAATTAAGAAAGTCAAATCATGATAAAATTAAATCATAATCCTCTGGAATGATATTTGTTGTGCTTTGTATGTTTTTGTATTGTTGGATTGCAGCAGCATTCATCAAAATGATGTCTAAGTGTTGTTGGCCGTTAATAAGGAAAATATATTCTAAATAAAAGGTTTTGGATAGTTTTTGTTTCATCATGGATTGCATACTGACATTATTACTATACTGGAATTATACTCGAAAGATTTTTTTCAGTATACTATACTATACTATACTGGAAACTTTTTTTAAATTTGTACTATACTGTACTATACTATACTATACTATACTAGAAAAAAATTTTAGGCTTATACTATACTATTCTATACTATAATTCAAAAAGCTATACTGGAACATGCCAGATGATCAATGATTTTTTTTGGCACATTTAATTGGGTTTTTCACTGCTTTGGTTCAAATAATTGAAGAAGTTGATCCTAAATTTGCATTTCTATTCTCAACTTTTCACTGGCTATTCTTCGGCTGCGACACGATTATTTTGCTGTGATATCCCATTTCAGTTTATCCTTCAAATTAGATTGTGAAAGAATAAATATATAGTTCAGCCAAAATGTTAATTAATATTGGTTTCGATTAAAATCATAAATAAAGAGTGGGAAAATAAATTTTTTTCTCGAACTCACTTTCAAGCAAGGATAAACCTCGGCCAACAAATCCGAATTAAGCGGAGATTTTTAAGTTGCGAATTTTTTATTATTATTTGTACTTCTTTTCTTTCGCTAATGAACATCGCGTTCGTCGAATCGAGCAGAAAAATAGACTTTTACGAAGCGATTTATTATCCCGGTACCCCCGAAGCTGTTCATCGTCGTGTTTCATTGAGGGCCGTTTCCTATTTCGTCGCGTCAGCTAAATTACATCAATCCTTGAAGTGAACATAAGTACGAATAGTCGTCGTACGACGAAACCGTACCGACGTGTCGAAAATTTTTCTCCATTGAGCTTTCATTCTAATATCGTTGCGAATACGAGAATAGTCTCATTCCGGATTTTGTTTTGTTGTTCAAGCGAATGAAAAACGTTCGTAATTCGTCTGTCATCGAATCAATTCGTCATACTTATCAGTCAAGTGGATTTTCAATTTGTGATTTAAAGTACTCCCAGAAGGTAAGAGTCATTAAAATTATTATGTTACGAGCCAAACATTCATTTATTAATCTTAGATTAATAATTTTTAGTAGTCGACCGAGTTTTACTTTCGAGCGCTTTCACCCTACATTGCAATTTATATGTACTGTATGTGTTCGGGTTTAACTGTACTTTATCAAATAAATCATTGTTGATGAAATACGAATGATGTGGAATCATATTTAGTTCAGGCTTAAGGTTTTTGATTGTGAGAATGATTGCTGTTTAAGAAGAATAATGTTGATGAAAAAGTTAATTATTCAGTTGCGAGCTCAATCAGAATTTGTGACTGCCTCTTTGAGATGACTAAAAACTTAATTAATATATAAATAATTCCTAAGATTAACCGAGCGTGGTTCAAATGCTTGTGTTGCATGCGACTGGTGGTTAGTTTTTACACGAATATCATCATTTTTTAAAGCTTAGTTGTCAAAACCTTTCGGCTTTCCGTCGGATGTTTAGATAATTAATTTCAATCTGTATCGACCCATTTTAGCATTGGCACGGGGTACGATTAAATCGTTTCCTCGGGTCTTCAACGAATGGTTCGTGGGCGGTCGGGCATTTGTCGGTCCTACTCTCGTATCCGGCCGAAAGTTATATACAGTAATCCTTTTAGGCTCGGGTGGGATGATAAGAGCAATTCGAGGATGAGGTTTTTGCTTTTAAAATGTCTAACTTTTCGGCGGCTATATCTGATTTCTAATATACGTATGACGCACGACGAGCAACTTTCGTGTACGTTCTCATTAAAAGACATTTTCGAACGACGAATAATAATGATCGGAGCAAAACATTCGAATGGTAAGTTGGGAAAACATCTACATATCTACATCGTATTTCAACTCGACCTCAGTTTAATAGAGGTCCTATTTAAAAAATCTTTAATGAGCACTCTTCGAACTATGAATACTTGTTTTTTTTTTATGTTTCTTGTTCAAGGCGAATACTTTTTGATTTTCATTGTCTATGGTTTGGAGAAAGATCTCAAAATCCCAACCGACATGAATGAAAAGAAACGCGACACCGACCAGAGAGACATTTTCTTTTTAAAAATGTTCGAAAAGTTTTTTGCATCTACATAGTAGTTCCATCTCAACTTTCTTCGAGCATATCCGAGCGCGAAATTCGAAACAGAAAACTTAATGTAGTACTTTTCAGCTACGAATCCGATCGTTTCGCAGAAAATTGTCTCGTATTGTAGTTTGTCCGCAGTTTGAGTATAAAATTTTGTAATCAAAGAAGCAAAAAACGATGCCTTAATGGCACTCGGGTTTTATTCGATTCGGTCCATTTGACCGAACTATATAGCGCGTATATTCGCGTTGAGTTTTTGCCGGTTAGATAAAGTTTGCGTTTCACCAATCATTTTCGATCGTAAATTTGTTTTCGATTGAGTCGTAAATTTTTTTCAATTGCTGAGGTTTGTAAAAAACGAGGCAATAAATCCTTGCTGGGAAATTTTTTTATTTTTATCTGATCCTCAGGCGATGGGATATACGTCGTAGTCGTCTCGACGGATCAAGGGTAATTGGATATTAATTATTCATCTGTTCCTTTGCACCATGGTCGTTAATAATTAATGCTCTGTATGGTAGTACCTTTCGTTTATTTCCGAACGCACCTTGCATTTTGCTGTCATTCGCGGCTTTCGACTACTCGTCATTCTTCTCTCGCCATTGTTAGCGTTCGTTAAATTGGACCGTGCGGGATACGTCTGAAACTTGTTTGGGGTCTTATCAGGATTCCTTTCGCGGCGAGTTATCGTCTGTGCGAGCCTCGTTTCCGAATCGAATCTTAACCCGTTTTTACATTTTTAATTGGAATCGAGTGTCGCAAGCAATGGACACCCGATTGTAAATAACCATGTTTTTTTTAAAAGTCTAACGAACTGGTTAAAAGCTTTATTGGCTTACTCAAGGCTGGTCGATGACTAGAAAATGGTCTTCTGAATCGTTTCTCGCGAAGTCCATTTCAATCTGGATTTTGATTTATATGGTAATCCAATCCTTGTTTAGCTTGCGAACGTATCAAGTTTTACTGATAAATTGAGGCTTCATAACTGCAGTTACTGTTCACCTGTAGTTCAACTGTATTCAGTGGACAACTATAGCCACCGAACAACTATAGTCTTGTCATTGATACAGATAGTAGTCATTTGTCAGCTATATCATCAAGATAAACATTTTTTGTGTATTGTTAGATAATTCTGCTTGTAAACCTGATGTTACATTATTTGTTGTTCTTTTTAAATCTGATAAGAATGAAAATATGTTTTGAATCAATCACTTTAATCTTATAGAAAACAAATAAATTGCATCGGCATATAGCTTATCGGTCGAGTTGATCTTCGAAAACAATTCGCACTTATCATTTTCATGATCATATAACTTTGATTTCAATGGAAATATAGAACTATATGTTTCGATAGCATTTTTCCTCCAATTATCATTTGAATCGAATGACAAAATATTTCACGATGATTCGATACTGTTTTCGACACGGTTCGAGCTGGGAAATTGCTCGAAACCGTCGTCGACTTTGTTCACAGAGTGCCGTGAGATTTATGCTTGTAATTTGTCAAGATAAAAACTGCAGTTTGGTCGACGATGAAGAATTGTCCCGCAATGTTTTTTGCTTTTTAGTCGGTGGTCATTGAAGGAAAAAAGCTTTTTCGATGAGGATTCTATTCTGCGGTTGATAATTTTTTTTCGAGCCATAGTCTCTTGTGCTTGTTATAAAATATTTTGAATTTTTCCCAATATTTTGACGTTTCAATAGTTTGATTTGTATGTCACATTTTCGTAAGTTGCTGTTGCTGAAACATTTTTTTTTAAACTCATTATCCCTGGACGAAAAAAATACGTCTGTTCCCTAACGAGACTTTCGAAAGTTCAATTTTTGAAATGTTTTCAAACGCTCGTTGTCTTGTTTCTGAAAACGCACCCTCTAGAAGACTTGTAAAGCATAAAAACGGTTCCAGGTGAAACATCATCGGTGCCCCGCTGGTACACCAACCATGCACGTAATGGGTTTCATAGAATGTAATAAAAATGTTTCGTTTGAACAGCTTATGGAAATGTTTCAATTAAGTGTACTTGAAACATTTCCATGTGTTCGTTTATGACGCGGGGTACCACGTGAAACCGTGTAAAAAAACCTTCATACTCAATCTTCGTCCGAATAAAAGTTGCCTTCGCTAATTAATTACCTTCGTTTGCACGCATGCGAAGGAAGTTAATTTCACTGTCTATAGTTCCACAAACGCTCATTGTGATTCGTAAAAATATATCGTTGCAGAAGATATTAGGCTCATTTCCACACCTGAATACAGTTTTGTCGCGAAGTTTTTTAAAAACTTTACTTTTCCATCCATAGAAAAGAAAAGAACTTTTTTCGTCGGCATTTCAACAAATGAGTCTCTTTCTCATCAGAAACGTCTTTAGGCTAAATTTTTCGATTTCCTGCTCTTTTCGTTTTAAATCTTTATGAGCCAATAGTACATTATTAAAGGGTAGCCGACGACGACAACGCGAAGTCTAACGCTTCGCTAAATCGCTGGCGTATTCGTTAAGAATTTTTTCTATCTCTTATAGGTCTATTCGAAATATAACTTTTACGGGTTTCGAACATGGACGAAACGATATTGGGCAATCATAGTTCGAATTCTATCATGAACAGTGTCATGAATTCATCGTCTCCGTTATCGAACGTGTGCACCGACATTAACGTGTTTTACTACGGTGAAGACTATATGACGCTGGCGCCAGTTCAGGCCGCGTTCGGATTCGTCTACGTATTCATATTCGTATTGGGATTTATGGGCAACACGTCGGTGATCGTAAAAGTGGCCACCAATCGAAAATTGCAATCGGCCAGAAATATATTCTTGTTGAACTTGATGCTGTCTGACATATTGCTGTGTTTCACTGCGGTGCCCGTTACGCCGATAAGCAATATGATGAAGCGTTGGATCTTCGGCGAGATATTATGCAGTTTGATATCCATGTGCCAAGCTATGAGCGTCATCATAACGAGTTTCAGCCTGGCCGCCATAGCCATCGACAAATTTATACACATCATCGACTGTACGAAAGCGCCGATAACGCTGTGGCAAGCGTTTTCTGTCGTCGTGCTTATATGGTTGTTCGCTATTTTGGTCAACGTGCCAGTGGTGCTCAGTTTCAAACTTATCGACGGTTCTATGTATTTGGAACTACCGGATTTTAAGGTAAATACTTTGTTTTGAAAGGTCTCTCCTTACTCCTACATGACTTAGTAGCAGATTAAGCATGTTCATCATTCGCCAAGTATCTTCGGCTACTTCGCAGATCAGTTCCGTAGGATGATAATTTCAATCAGGAACATACTATCGATGTGCAGTTTATAAATAAATTCACATTTGTCACATTCTTTCAAACCTTCGGGTAATGATCAAGGTTTTTTATCCGTTTCGAATCCTGTAATGTGCGTCTCATTTCTCATTTACGTTAGATTCAAACAAAAAATACGTTCCAACTTTTCTTCTACCATGTCTATCTCTGAGAAGAACTCAATTTCACTACTCACTTTGTGTAAGTAGATGAACATTTTTATCGACCAAATGAAAAATCTAGCCGTTGCTCACTGACAAAATTTGATTACAGTGATTTTACTAAATAAACACTTGAAAAATTTTCATGCCCAACGACTGGTGCTGAGAACGCAAAGATATTCGATTGAAAATATCATACAGAAATCTAAAAATAGTTTCATATTTTTGGACCAAAATTTAAAATTAGTTTGAGTCACTTGGCAGGAAAAACTCTCTCAATAACATTTTTTGTTCTTAATTAGCTTTTCCTGACTTTCACCTCTTTCTGTTACGTTAAATGAAAGATGTCTTAATTTTTTTATATTTCTTTCATATCTGGTCAGACATGTTTTTCACAAAACTTTATCTTGTTATAAACATCATGGGAATTTTTTCAAGAAACAATGAAATTTATAAAGAATGCTTAAAGACGATTGAGAATAAAAAGATCTCACTATCTTGCCGACAATCAGGAACCAAATAATTCTGCAAATTCAACTGAAGAAAATCTAGGCATTTTAGAAAATATTTCAAGAGATAGCTAGAAGGAAAGAGAGTCTATTCAGCACAGATTTTGCTGGTTTTTGTTGATATCAAGTAAAAAAAGATTTTACCTCTCATAAGTTACGCATTTCTCTTAGAAAAGTTTTAAAACATATAACTTGCTCATTAGTGCCACATTCATTGACTTATTAACACAAAATTTTTGCAAATCAGTGACATGTTTTTTTTTAATTGCAACTTTGGAAACAAAACTTTCAAAAGACACATGGAATTTGTTTTTTTCATGATTGTGATTATTAATTTATCAATGCAATTTGCGTGGATAGGTAAAAATTGAAACACTGTTGTCAAGAGCATAAGAATGTGTAGGCCCTGAAACATGTCGTAACAAATTTTCGTCTATGTCATGAACAACTTGCATCGCGATTATTTTTAGATTGACAAAGGGGACTGATAAATTTTTAAACTGAATTCGATTTCTGTTTTGACAAGTGAATACATGAAAGCAAAACAAACCTTGCGTAGGTGGAAAACTGACTTCGTATTTAATTATTAATGAAGCAATTGCAATTTCATACAGTTTTCCACCAAACAACAGTTGGGGGTGGACCCAGACCAAAAATATGTTCTGCACAAAAATCGCTATCGACAGAAGTTTAGCCCTGTGAAAACTAAGGGACCAATGAATCATCTTAACGTTGAGCTATAATTTGCCGATATGGTTAGCTTGTATCTCATTGTCCAGTAGTCATCCATGAATAATAGTTATATATTTGGAACCTCCAGTGCATTCGGCATCGAACGAGGTATCACATGATGCCGTTAGCTCCCTTTCTTAGAATGTCATATTTGTCGCGATGTGTTTTGATACGGTCCCTGTAATCTTTTAATGGTAAAACTCCCTAATTTGTCTTGTACAATTTAGGTCGCATTCTGCGGTCAATTTTGCACAGAAGAAGGTTGGGCGTCCGACGTATCGAAACGGACCTACGGAACAATAATAATGTGCGTACAGTTCATAATACCAATGATCATCATCTCGTTTTGCTATTCGCGAATACTATCGAAAGTCGCGACCGATATGATGATTCAAAATAAACAATTTTCGAGCAGCTTAAGCGAAGTGCAACGAACGGACGCGCTGACGAAACGGCGTCGAGTCAATTACATATTGATAACAATGGTGGCTGCTTTCGTCGCCTCTTGGTTTCCGTTAACCCTGTTCAATATACTCAGTGATTACGGTCAGATGCCCGATTTCATTAGCGAACAACCGTACCTGTGGCCGTTGGTGGCGCACGGCATAGCGATGAGCACTGTGATATGGAACCCGTTGTTGTTCTTCTGGATGACCAGATCGAGGCGAGCTCAACGTCGAGGCTTCTTCCATACGTTCCTGGTCAGCACGCTACTAACGTGGAATCCGTTCTCTTCGCTCTTTCGCAAACGTCGACGATCGGCTTTCGCCGGTTCGGAATCCAGTTCGAGACTCAACGGAGTGACGAAGTGTAGTAGAATTTCGACCAACGGTTCAGTTAGCGATTTTGATTCTTACGCCCGAGTCGAAACTACGGATTCGGATCCATGTAAAAAATTAAGCAGGTCGAGCCTATATGCCAACGGAACGTCCGTTAACAATTCGTCGCCGAAGCGACCGATATCACTGCCTGGTATCATCGCAGATAACAACAGTAAACGATCGAAAACAGATAGCGAGTCTGCTACTCCTGCAGTTCCTGCAGCAGTACCGCCAAAAAATTCTAAACTGAAACAAATCATATACGTTAAATTGGGTAACAGTGTACATGTGTAACAGAAAAAAGCTATAATACAATTTTATTTTTTTAAACTATTTCCTTACTGCATTCGAAAGGTGCCACGATATTTTCAAGATGCTTTCGCTTTTGTTCTTGAGCGATGCCAAAAAGAATGTAAATTTTTAGTTTTATTCCATCTGCTATATTTTATTGGGTGTATTTTGCAATAAAATGTTCATATTATAGTTAAAGTTAAAAAGTTTGCAAGCTAAATATATTTTTTTCCTGTATTGATAATGCAAATTAGTTTTTAATGAGCACTCGTTTACTTACATTATTGGTTTTTGTGCAGTAAGGATTACCCTAATTAAATCAGTTTTTCTGTGAGGCGTATTCATTGCATCAAGATATGTTTGGAATTCTTTCAACATTAGTATTTACTTGAGAATCCTTTGATCAGTTACCATCATTAATTTTGTTTATTCAGTTCTAAAAAGCCTCGGGCATTTTTTTGTTTCCTGGTTCAGCAATTTAATTTCAAATAGTGACAGGAAGCGTTTCACTGTGGCTTCTCTGGCAGTTTTTTAATATTTAATATTATTTAGAACGATAGCCATCCCCAGATTACAGAATATTGAGGTTCAATCTAAAGATAATTGCATAGTACTATGGGACAACTAGTTTTTAGTTTTCAACAACGATTAAAGTTCGAAAGTAATTATTAATGCAAATTTTTTGTCTGATTAATTAAGAGAGCAACATTTCATTGTTCCGCAAAGGCGATGTTTCATCAGTAACATAACCAAAATGCTATTTTGAAGTAACAAAAATCTCTAAGACTAATAAATTGGAATTTCGTGATTATTTTTATTATAATAATGTTTACTGCTTTGAAACATCATTTGTAACTAACGAAAGATGCATTTTAGATTGGAATACTTTGAATTTCACGTCGAATTGACAAATTTTTTATAAGCATAAGCAGGGTGTTTATTTCATCTTGCAAGTTATCTCCCGGTACAGGAAGTCTAACCACAAGCAAACTTGTTTCAAGCCCTTTGGGGAATGTTCCTTTTTCGCTTGTTACTAACTGTAATCAGTTTTGACTTCCTCTGGTTCGATCGAAAAAAGTCAGTAATGGCCGAATATTCTACCAATTTTGATCATTAGTCTGCTGCTGATCAGGTGCCTTGAAATCATCATATTACCTATGTCTAATCAGTTATTCATGATCAATGCTTCTCGAATGAATATTCCGCGCGGCAGGAATGCTTGTTTCTACACATCAAAAAGCCGAATTGTGCCATTATTTTCGCAAACAAGTTGCATAAATTAGGATGACTTTTCGCACAGTTATTGATGTTGAAAACGACTTGTAAATTTAATTAAGTTATTCTTGAAAGACGATAAAAGCTGTTTGAAATAAATACGACCAAAACGAACTACGTTTACTGCAATCAAGGAAATCGCTGATTCTAGCAATTTGTTTTTAGAGGGCACCTTATTCTTCGAAGGCACTGCTGAAAATAATTCATTTGTAATTCAATGAAAATAAAAAAAAGAAATTTTCAAGTTTGCAAAAAGAACAAATGTAAATATTTCATGAAGAAAGCGCACTTAAATGAAAATTGAACAGTTGTCAATATTGAGCTTCCGTGCAAATTGGTCCTGCCGTCAGACCTTTTACAAGTTATCCATGTGATGAAGAACGACATCAATGAGTGAGTCTGTCTCAGAAGTCTCGTATTGATGTAACCATGAAGAGCAATGTTTAAAGACATAAGTCAAATCTACGAGGTTGCTAGTTCAATTTATATTTCTGTTTTGTTGCTTAAAGTAGACGCGGACAGTTTCTGCAATGGGAAAAAAGTCCGATCAAGTTCGAAGAAGTTTTCAAACTTTTTGCGATGGAACTTCAGTGCACGGTTTCATGGAATTATTCTACGCTAAGAGCACATACTGGACTGTATTTTGGGTCATCTTGCTAACATCCGCCGTCGGTCTGACTACTTACCAAGTCACCAAAGCTGTTATACAATTTACGAACCAAGAAACGAATTCTCACAATGTACAAGCTCCGGTTAACGACATGTATCCGCCGCTGAGATTTTGTATGCAACATTGGATATATTGGATTGATTGGGAAAAAGCATTTGCAATGAAGTTCACAAAACTAAGCGTATTGTACGGCATGTCGTTTTTAACCAATGTTTATACTTCGGACAGTTTCGACTTCGAAAAAGCTAAGAACGAATTCGGCAAAGCGATGAAAATGAATAAGCTAACAAGAATGGAAGAATTTTATAAAAGCATTGCCAAAGACTTCCCATTCGACGCTTACAGCGCGAACAACAGTCGAGCGCTCTTTCAAGATATTAGCTTGTTCAATTCAGTGTATGTCGGCCCGATCTTGTGTTACACGACATCGAGCGAAACCGTATACGAAATTGTCCGTCATCACGAAGAATCGCAACCACCGCAAGTCGCTTTCAGCATCAAAGCTCAAACCTATTCTAAACTTAGTCAGTACCTAACTTTAGAAGAATATAATTGGTATATGTCTGCGTGGATTATGTTGTCCCAAAACTATGTTAGCGACGACAGTAGCATGTATGGTAACTTTTCGTCATTCAGCTTGTACAGTTTAATCTTCATCGATGCGTACAGTCAAGACTATGTGCCAATTAATGATGATGACGATTTCTACACAATAGCCTCGGCTGTTACTGTTAACAGATGGAGGCCTGAACCACCCGGATACATCTGCGCTGTCGATCAGAGGGCGATCAGAGGGAACTTTACGGAATGCGAGCAATGCAAACTATCGCACGATGATACTGTATGCTCGTGTCAAAAACTTGCTACAGCTTTTCAAAAGGGCGTTGATTTTCCGGATACCTTATGCCAATTGAACATATTTCACATATCTACACCTGCTGAAAATGTCAAGCTAGTCTCACCGGAAAACGTGACACTCGCCAGCGTCGATGACGTATCGTGTGTTACAAATGATACAGTAACGCAAATGAAAAATTTTTGTTTGCGTAGCTGTTTAACAGCATGCGAACTTTGGAGTTATTCGTTTTCGTTTATCGCAGAACGAACAGGCGTGGCTACCCTGAAAAATGGATTCACAAAATCTAGCACGTACATTCGGCTAGTTTATCCAAGAGACGATGAGATTTATATATCTGTAGTTGTCGATCATCAAACTTGGGAAGACTTCGTTGCTAACATTGGCGGTTTGTTAGGAATATGGACTGGCGCAAGTTTGCTCTCCATAGTTCAACTCTTCTACCTATGCTGCTTCAGTCATATAGAACCAAAGCGATCGTTCAGAAAGAAAAACACGGATATGGTTATGCCGTTCGAACGCGCCGATTTCCCGATTAAAGAAGTTGAAGTCGAGAAGTAAATCACATGAAATCAAGCTATTGATTTATAAATTTTGAACATCGAATCCTAATCAATCAATCGATCGGCAATTACCATTATTATCGATCAACCAGTTTGTGATCATATAAGAAATATACTATAAGTTGATCGATCTTTTCTGTTAATAAGTAAACAATCAACACTCGACCATATGTTGATCCATTTAATCAATGGATAACGAATCCATAATCGTTGATCAATTCATTAGAGTTATTTAAATTATACACTTCTATTGTCTTCAAGATTTTTATCTGTAATGAATAATATTGAAAATAACTTTCTAAACCAGGTAATCTTCGACAGCCTAAAGTTTTAGCGAATCAAAGCGAAGTAAATTATCAATATTTTTCCCGATTACGAAACGGTCGAACAGTTCTTTTTCATTGTGCATTTTCTTTATGATTCCAACGAGTATAGTCGACACCACGATAACAGCCAATGTACAAAAGCCACCGACCAAAAACCCGAAGGATACGGTGGAGAAGCACCATGGATAGTCGGCGTTCGAATCGTTAATGTGATACAGTCGAGTTGCTTGAAATGGGGCTCCTTCTAAAAAATTATCTGCTAAATTTTCAATAATCTTTGTTCTCTAATTGAAAAGTTGATTAGTCTGTGAGGGCATTTCATTTGCACCTTCTGTAAACTTCGCTTTATGTCAGTTAAGTTAGGTAAAATCTTTGTATTGTGCGATCATCCATAAGACTTGATATGGATTTTCAGGAAAATTTTCATTTTAAATTCATGGCTGTAATCATTGCCGGGGGATCTGTTTTCCTATCCTTTGAGTACCAGATTCTTGTTCCAATATTTCGAATATAGTCAGTCCTCCTGATGTTACGTCGAAGTTCACTTCGTCAGCGGAATTCGCTTTTCGTTTCACTCTTGATTGCTGGCATACAGTTCTCTGAAAACCCAAAACACGCTTTGCCATGTGAATTCATAAGAACTATATGCATGTGTTACATTGCAAGTTGCCGACTCTTTGACAGTCAAACGAATTTGACAATTGAAATATAGCGAGGACCGATCGGCATACTTGAATACGTGCACTTCTTTTCCAGCCACGGTATCGTTGAAATAGTCCAAACTTTGAAGCAAATACTTGTCTTTGGCACACCTTAAAAAACGAAATTTGAGGCTTAGCTAGTGGAGTTCTTCTTGATTTCGCTGACCCGTTGGTGTCGAGTAGTTGGGTTATTGCTCCATGACCATCGTCCACGAAACAACTGTGTACTGTCATACAGTATTGGTCAGCGAATTGCCCTTGGCACGTCCATTTATGGTATACTGCATCGCCGATTTTGGCGTATTTCACTGGTCGACCGCTTGTCGGACCAGCGTCCAATACTTCGTAAATGCAGTTGGGCATTTGGATACTTCTGTTTATCTCGGTCGACGACATCATGCTGAATTTGTGAGAACAATTTTATTGAGATACGAGTTGGTGTTATAAAATGTTCACAACGATAAACTATAAACATAAGATTTCAAAAATTACTTTAGCAATCATACCTACTTAAAAAATAGTGAATCAATGTCCGTGACTGGCATCAAGAAATTACCTGACATCGAATGAATTGGTAACAGTCTTCTCTGCTTGCATGTACAAGCATTCGATCTTCAATGATCGGTCGACCTTTGTCAACACCAGTTTGTGAAACATGATGATAACATTGGTTTCTACAACGACTCCGGAAGGGTTCACCTACAAATAGGTTCTTCCGTCCATGGTTGTGTTTTCAGTGGTGTCATTGACTTACAGTTCTACGTCGACGAGGCGGGCATGAGCTTGCGAAGGAAATCGTAATGAATCCGCTGCTTTCATTTTTCCCGACGGTTCGACAAGTCGGATCACCAAAGTAACCTTTGACGTACACATTACCTTCGAATGGCTTTTTACTTTGGAAAAACATCTTAATTCCGTCGGAATCACAAACAATATTGGGTTCACCTAAAATTTATTTACGAATATTAATTCTACTTCGTTAGGAAGAAAACTATTTTTGCACCTTCAATGGAATTATCAATCGGAATACAGTTCGTTGTACGAATGATGATAATCACGCATGCAAAAAGCAAAAACGCTGTAGCGGTTTCCATTTTGGAGTGAAAAATATTTTCTCAATTCCATCGAAACTGGGAAACCAACGTGCCTTGAATCGTTTGACGTCGAATGCCCCAACAACCTGAACGTTGAAAAATGAAGTCAAGACTTTTCACCTTGGCTCAAGTGCTCTTCGATTGGTGTTCCAATTTTATTTCCAAATCTGATTTTTTACGTTTCATAAATAGTACGATTAACAAACAACGCAGTTAATTATTAATGATACAAAGGATAGAGTTTATTCGAACTTGATTAATTATCCTCAAACCAATATTTTACGCTCAAGTCTTAACTTATATAGAAAATTGCCAGCAGCGAATTTCCAATATATTTTTTGGGCGCAGCACAACTACAAAAGCCAACCTCATGAAAGCTTGGACGTCATGACAACAAAAACTCGCAAAATATAAACAAATTTCACCTGCACGCAAGCATTTGTGGCAAACCTATTTTTATCGTGTTTCACAAAATAAATAAAGTAGATTTTTCCCATTTTACTACTACTCGAGTCATCGAATCACTAATTTCACATACCTCAGTTCCAACAATTCAAGGAGTTACAGCAGTAACTGCTTCTAAGCATGTTAGACGTCCGCCAAGTGTCAACGCGGGAAAGGTAAATTTAAAAATACGAGTGACCAGAGGCAAGGAGAACGCAAATTTTCGCCGAATCTCGGTAGGCATCGTTGCTATGAGCAGAAACTGTGCTCGTTGCCGCCGGCAGTTGCCGACTCGTGTAGGAATTGCTGCGAAACCAACATCAAAATCCGATTTTCCTAACCACAGACCCTGCACGTCATAAAACAAAACTTCGCCAAAACTCGAACAACCCGGCGCCGCGCAACCAATATTCAACTTTACGCAACAACCATGGTATCATTCGACTCCGTTTCGTGCGCCCGTCTTGCTGCACAACCGAAACCGGGGCTACTTTCCGACCAGCCGCAAAAATTATTACGGGAAAAAATCGAAAATAAAGAAACCGCCCAGCGTCAAGCGAGCGTTGCACTTCGCGATCTTCCGGAAAGAAAGGTAGGAACTAGAGAGGCACACAAGCAGACCCTTCCGGACTTACAAACAAGCCCAAACATGTAGCTGCTTGCTTCTACGTCCGGAAGGGTGTGCGTGTTTGTGCCTAGCCCTAGTTCCTGCCTTTTCTGGGCATTTTTCCCTGTCTCGTGTCATTGTTATTGAATGTACCCCGACAATGAATGTCGACATTCAATGCAATAGAAAGTTAGACGGCTACTTTTTGTCTGAACTATTCTTAACATTCCATAAAACCATCGTTCCAAGCAAATGAATGTCTAGCGTTTCTTGTCCGACAGACGACATAGCTATTATGTCAGAGCCGCTTTGCATAGCAGATTGGATCGCCTACGTGTCCATTAACATGAATAAACGCATATATTCAACACAGACAGATGCGCGAGACACTAAAGACTCATTTTACGGAAAACTAATGAATTTCTGCGATAACGATCAAGCTGAGCATCAACCATGACAGAAACAAAATCCATGCTGCGGTCGCAGTTGGCTTGAATATGGTTTCTCAATTACACCAACGTCGAATATCCCAGTGCAACAAGTCAAAATAAATTCAAAATTTGTCAATGATGTTGTGCAGGGTGTCTTGTAAAAACAACCCTCCCCTCACCTAGGAAATATATTTCCAATGCAAAAAGCGACAAAAAACCAGCATTTCAATAATCAGTGTGACCACCTGTGCATCTCTGACCTGCTTCAACCGATCGGTCATCGAGCACAGCATATACAGGGTGGCCCAAAAAAAACTGGAACCTTATTTGATTTGATGTTGCTCAAAAATAACAGAGATACCTTTACCAAATTTTAACTGCAAGTACCCAACCTATAATTTGTAACGTGATGGAAAAATAAAGACAAAGTATGAAAAATTGGGAATGATTCAGCGATTTTCATAACTCTGTGCAAAATGAGACATTTTGTGAAATAATTTATTTCTTCAATTGCTCGAACTGTCTTGATAAATTTATTTCAAATGTATGAGGGGTGTTTGATAAGTCCGTCGCTTATTAAATACACGTCAAAATTATGGAACGTCACCTATATAGCAAGAAAGCCCATCCTTTTTTAGGTATGCTGGCAGCGCAGCACCTCCCTAGTCCCGCGCTGAATAACTTTTTAGAGCACTTAAATTGTTCATACTCGTGAAAATGTCGAAAAGTTTAGATTTTGAGCAGCGGGCAGTGATATGGTATTTGATGAGGATAAAGAACAAGACTCCAGAGATTCATAAGGAATTGGTGGATGTTTATGGGGACGATGCACTAGCGGAAAGCACCATTCGATCGTGGTACGCGAAATTTAGGGCCGGCGTAGAGTCCTTCAAAGATGCGCTACGCTCAGGAGCGCCGATCACAGATGAAATGGCTGAAAAAATTAGCAAAGAGGTGAAAAAAGATGGGCGAATCAAGGTGCATGCTTGGGGGGACGTTTGGGACCAGTACGGAACGCATTCATTTCATCCTACACGAAAAACTGGGGCTCTCGAAAGTTTGTGCCAGATGGGTTCCGAAACTTGTGACAGAGGAACAAAAGCAAATACGTGCCCAGCTGAGTTTGAACCTGTTCCACCAATTTTCGGCCGATCAGAGCGATTTCATGGCGCGAATCGTGACCGGAGACGAGACATGGGTCTATTGCTATGATCCTGAAACCAAACAACAATCAATGCAATGGAGAACCACTGACAAAGGAATGCCGATCAAGGCGCGTGTGAGTCCTGATTTTGCATGACAATGCGCCGGCTCATTTGCAGTCGCACAACACGCCCTGGTGCCTTGTGGCTTCGAGCAGCTCGATCAACCCCCATATTCGCCAGATTGGGCCCCGAGTGACTTTCACGTCTTCCGAAAACTTAAAATGGATTTGAAAGGATGGCGTTTAGCGGATGACCACCATGTGAAACAGGCCGTCATGCGTTGGTTGGATGGTCAACCATTGACCTTCTGGAGCGAGAGTATCGAAAAGTTAATTCATTTTTTGTGTGAATATGCAATTAACTGTTATTGTCTCTAACTTGATAATCTGTTATGCAATTCACCTTTATTATAAAACTGTTACATTGTGCAAAAGAAACAAATGCAAATGATGGCTTGTTTGAACCTCTCCTTTGGGATTGTGTTCAGTATTTTGCAAAGCATTTTCAGAATATCATTTAAGGAGACTTGAAAATTTTAACACGTTTCCAGTAATGTTTGCTTCATGTATGTATAAAAGTTCGAGAGGATGTCTCTTATAGTTCTTGAGTTACACCAATTCTACAAAGGTTCCAGTTTTTTTGGGACCACGCTGTATATATGTTGAAACAGTTCTTCATCGAATTCTAAGTCAAATAGCACAAGAATCAAATTTTTGAGCAGATTGTCATGGGAATAGCGCCCTCTGCCTTCTGCTTTGTGCATGAGACCTTCAACCTTGTTTGTTACAACTGAACCACAAATCCTTGAATCGTTTTAGTTGATTTGCTACCCACTTTTGCCTAATAAAGGAGGCTCCTGCTTGATTTGCTTTAAAAAAGGCTATACCATTAGTAGCCAATTCGTCACGCTTCTTCAGAATCAAAACTAATGTTTGGAACAACGAAATTGCAAAAAAATGAAAGAATTTTGACTTGTTTCCTTTTCCCGATGATCATTTCTACCCTGTTGCAGACAATACGACAAGAGGTACACCATTGAATGCAGAATTGAATTCTCTACACGATGATGTATTAAATTTCGCTCCAGCTAGCCTGGAAGTATGTTTTTTAGGTGCGTGTGCGTGTGCGTGTGCGTGTGCGTGTGCGTGTGCGTGTGCGTGTGCGTGTGCGTGTGCGTGTGCGTGTGCGTTTTATGGGACCCCTGTGTGTGTTACATTTTTATTCTTTGACTGGTTTTTTCATGTTTCATGCAATATTTAAATCCATAATTTATTAGTGGTCAGACCATTGCTTCTTCACCAGATTGTTATGATATATTTAAATATGGTATTATGTCGAGTCCCCTGTTCAACTTGCTGACTGTGCGATTGCTAAAGCCACCTGCTCAATTAGATGACGATGTATGATATGTTAAGGGGTCTTCAATTATGGATGACATCGTTAATATAAATCCATGCTCATAAAATGTGAACTTTAACATGTGTTCACTTTTTATCACGACCTTATTGCTGAGTGTCATATTAAAATTGAATCTGTGTATGAAATGCAATATTTGTGATTTCAAAGTTCAACATATTTTTGAATGAACAAAAATAGCGAAGGCGATGGAAGTGGACTAGTGGATTATGGACAACTACTGTATAGTCTGACCGGCCGGTGATCATAGTACAAAGGCAACTACAGTTATGGACAACTATACTCCGGCCGGTCGGTAGTTGTCTTTGAACTAAGTTCACCGGCGGTCGGGCTATAGTTGTCCATAACTATAGTTGCCCTTGAACTATGATCACCGGCCGGTCGGACAGGAACCACACCTGCTACTGAAGAATAATCCCCTTGTTCCAAATGAAAGGATAACCGGCTGATCTAACTCCAACTATCGCGGCTCAATTGCAGCACTATAGTTGTCGAGATAGAATTGAGCCAACGGTTTAGTCGACGCATAGGATCTGTCCATAGTCACTCCGCACAGCGAACTATAGTCCACTAAGGTACTCCGTAAACGATCGAGCCAAATATCGGCCAAATAAAAAAACCAAAACTAAATTCTTGCCAAAAAACCAATCGAAATCGAGCAAGACATGAAACGCTACTTGAAATATGTACTAGGCGAAAAATGAACTTAAATATTAAAGCAAATACGATATAAATAATAAACGAAAATAAATGCAAACGAATTAGGGCCCGTAGATAAATGACATCATCCAAGGAGAGTGGGGGAGCTTGAACAATGATGACATTTAGTGTAAAATCATAGTTGTCAACTATAAGAACTGAGCTATGCAAACTTGAAACAGTTTTTCGCGCTAAATTCTAAAAGTGACAGTAGGTTGTCATCATTTTTATTCAGATTGATTTTTGCTGCATGCTTATAAAAAACAAAATTTATTTTCGTGCAGCTAGATACATAAATTTTGTTTGCACGATTTTTAAAACAAATATGTAAATTACGATGCATTTGTAAATACTTACCGATTGCCATATTGCGAAACAAAAACAGTTCAATGGAGCCCGAGGCGTTTGGAATAAAGTCAAGAAAGATGGAGGAGAATATGCAAACTCGATGAAGGAGGACAACTTTTTAGTTTTAGGTATGCACATCTGTTTCGTTATGTTTGTATTTCTGAAAAATGATAGAAATAGCTAACACGCGAAAATCTTGTTAAAAGCCTGTTTTGTAGCGTTGAAACGAAAAATGTGTTGATTTCTGCAACGAGTATGCAAAACTTTTCATCTGATGCAGCTGAAATCGCTGTAACAGCTGAAATGGAAATCGATTTGGAAAGTCGACCAGGAAGTAGAAACAGTTGCACTTCGGTTGCTTCAACGATGCCTCGAAGAGCTGAGAATGAAGTCCGTCAGCAGCTATTCACCATCGCATTATTGATGATGCTGATAAATTGGTCGAAGTCTCTGTTTCATTTGAGAATAGTGAAGTAGAACAATTGCAAAAACGAAACGCGTTTCCCTAGCATTAGCTTAAAAAATATTGGCATGCTCACGCTTTTCCCTAGCATGCTAATGGATTTGTCGGGCTTAGCATGCTAATGGATTTGTCGGACTCCATGCTATTAGCATGGAGTTTACATCAGTTACCCATACTATTAGACTACGTTTTTCAACTGAGTGGAAGGAAACCTCACTCGACTTGGACAGACATGGTTTATCCTTATCAGTGATAACAGCTTGCCCTTATCAGAATCGGTCTCACTTTGCAAAGCTGAGTTGATTGATACCATACTCGACTAGGTCGAACTTGTATCTTATCACCAATATCGGCGGTAATTAGTGACATCAGTGAAAAGGAGGGTCGCTAATTCCAGCGACTTTCTCCGACTCCACACACCCACCCACTAAAAACCGTCGCTGACATCCCTCCCAGTGACCAATCGGCGTGCGAGGATTTTAACGTGCAAAGTATAGGACTATGTTAAAACACAAAATTCAAAACGGCCTCATTCTGCTACAGCCTCCACTACTAAGGTGCAGCCGTCCTAACAGCATTTTCTAAAAAAGTCATTTCCCCCCTTTTAGTAGTCTCTATTAGTAATTTATATTGATACCACAAATCGAAATTTAACTCGCAAAAAGGTTTTCAAACATTTACATGTTGTGGGAAAACGTTTTTTTAGCTAATGTAAGCTTACACAAATCACATGCCATTGCCATCATGGTAGAATAATATTCGTGAGAACACAATGTCGTGAGTTTTTACAACCTTTTCCACAAGAATTTCGTTTAACTAAGTTTTCAAGTCAGATATAGACAAAATATCGGACCAAATACAGTAGAACGTCAGTTATCCGACCCCAACAGTTCCTGAGAGGGTCGGATAACTGAAAAAGTCGGATAAGTGAACACATACTGCAGCTAAGTCATTATTTTAGCACTCAAATCTAATCAGTCAATTGTACAGATATTAATTATGGTACATATAAATCTCTGATTTTTTTTTGTTTCAACCATGCTTTTATATCATTTACAAGTTTATATGACAACTCTGAAAACAGGCAAAAAACGTTTCAAACAACTAAACATTATATGCTGTAAAAGGTACAGTAATATTTCTTAATAAAAATATTTAAATATTTTCCATTGAAAAATATTAATTATGGTGCATATAAGGGGTGGTAACTAAAAAATGGGAATTTTTTTGCGTATGCAATACTTTACACTGCGCGCAGCGGCAAGCATGAGACGCATAGTTTATATAGGTATGCATCTTGGCTATATTCTGTGAAAATTTCATTTGAATATCTCTATCCGTTCAAAAGTTGTACAATAATGAAGCCAACCACACTTGCTGAACGTGTGTATTGATACTGCGAGGGCCACTGGAATGATGGCAGAAAATCGGTAGTTGATCACTTTTTGAAAGAAGGTGAATCCAAATCCACAGTGTATCGGCTTATCAGACAATGGGAATTGAACTTGTCTGGACACGTGGCGATATCACTTGTCCAAAATCCAGCGTTCGCATTTTTGTTTGAATCTTTGAATGAGAAATACAATTCATCATCCAACACAAACTCGCACCTGCGAAATTGCTTCAACATTCGGGAAATCTGTGGACACATCTCGGCAATTTGCTTCTCTCTGCAATCAGGTTTCAAAATATGCTTTCAATAGCTGACTCCGGTCTTCTTCTGGATGGTCTTGACAATATGTGCATGTGTACATTTGAACCTCATGGCCCATTGCTTGGTCGAAATTCTGGTCTGGTTATTGACCAACCTCATCAATCGATTAACATTCGTTTTGATCATAATTTTTGCTTTTCATCCTGAACCCTTCTTCCTGCGGGCTGGCACACCTTCTTCCCATTGTCCGATAAGCTGATACACTGTGGATTTTGATTCACCTTCTTTCAAAAAGTGATCAACTACCAATTTTCTGCTGTCATTCCAGTGGCCCTCGCAGTATCGATACACATGTTCAGCAAGTGTGGTTGGCTTCATTATTGTACAACTTTTGAACAGATAGAGATATTCAAATGAAATTTTCACAGAATATAGCCAAGATGCATACCTATATAAACTATGTGTCTCATGCTTGCCCCTGTGCACAGTGTAAAGTAGTGCATACGCAAAAAATATCCCATTTTTTAGTTACCACCCCTTATTTATTGAAACTTGATATTTTCGTGCTTGATGCCAAATTCGGCTTACAGTTTTCACAGAAATGTTGAATTTATTGGCTGTCGTCTTGATTGAGCCTTGCTTCAATTTGTTGTTGTCACTCAATTCTAGCAATGCATGATAAACTGCTTGCCTTGTGTTTGGACTTAAATTAGGTCTTTCACAACTGTTTTTTGCCAAAATATTTTCCATATCTCCCATTATTTTCTTAGACCGGAGCTTTATATCAGGTCTTGAAAATTCCTGTTTTTTGATCGAAAACTTATATTCTAAGAAAAACTACAAAACTTTTTAGTTGCTGTCAAAAACTTCTCCTATAAAAAGTGTTTTCAAAATGACAATCAACTTTTAAAAACAAAGCCGCCTTTTCCTAATTTTTGAAAAAAATCGAAATCGGACACTTATTTCTGGACGGAGGGAGTAATTTATTTTTGAACTTGTCTCAAGAGCGAACTTTTATTATTGCTTAGTAATATTTGTATGACAAACCATTATTTATAATTGTATTCTGCTTTTATAAGATAAAATAAAAAATCAAATGACACTGTAAACTTGGAGGAATCCCCCCCCCAAAAAAAAAGCGGTTGTCATTAGCATCAATCCTTGCACAACTAGTTGCTTCGGGCGCTGGCGCTTGACCAACCTCCTATGCTTCAGCAGATGGTTTGGCGCCGACTCGCGACCAACAAAGGTGGCAGTGCGCCGCCCTGTGAACAACCTGTGGAATGTCCTATGGACCTATAGACAGTGAATGTCATCCTTAGACTAGACAGTTGATCACTGCTCGGTCTCCGAGTGCGTGTTATAACATAGGTAGTTGGCCGACGACGTCGCTCAACAGTCGCAGAGGTGACACTAAAACTTTCCGCAATGTGACCACTAGTCCTTGTTCAACTAGTTTTCAACGAGCTCCAAACTCTGCAGGAGTCCTATGCTTCAGCAGGTGGTTTGGCGCCGAACAGCGGCCAACAAAGGCGTCGCGCCGTGAGCAACCAGGTAACAGTAAAAGTTGTCCCTAGACTCAACATGTGACCCCCTGCTCGATCCCCGAGTGCGTGTTGTAACATAGGTAGTTGACCAACGACCTCGCCCAACAGTCGCAGAGGTGACACTAAAACTTTTCTTTTTACACTCAGGATCTCTCGATTTTGTTTACCGATGTTACTCAATTTTTCAAAATTACCAAACATTTTTCAAGACTGTTTTTCTCAAACTTTCCAAAGTTATGAAACATTTTCGAAGGCAGACTGTTTACAATTGTTGTTCAAAATTTCCAATGTTACCAAACGTTATTTCCAGGAAACAGACTGTTCACAGGTGTTGCTCAAATTTTTCCAAAGAGCCCAAACATTTTCGGAGACAGACTGTTTACAGGTGTTGCTCAAATTTTTCCAAAGAGCCCAAACATTTTCGGAGACAGACTGTTTACAGGTGTTCAAAGTTGCCAGGAGACAGACTGGTTTCAAGTGTTCGTATGGTTAAGGAACTTTATGGATGTGCAGTTTGCCGGACCATCCACGTTATGAAACGCCAAGCTGAAGAATGCTGCTTAGAAGCTAAAGATGGACATATATCAATCACATTGTCAGCTTTTTCAGTCGATTTGTCTTGTACAAGAATCATTTGCAACTATGGTTTCTTTATGTGCAAGCAAGTGCTGTAAACGCGACTGGCAAATGGATATCAAGTCAGCGGTTATTTGCTGTTTTAAGTTTTTATGGGAAAATGGGACCTGCAAAGACTGAAGAAATAGACACAGTAACAAAGCTTAGTTAAAGACAATGAAGTTTACAATTAACGATTTAATGTACCTTTTTTTGTAAATTTGTTGTTAAAAAAAGTAGAAACTTTTCATTCCTAATTTTATTCATTCATTCAAAATTCATCAGACAGCATAAAACTTTACGCGTGCCTAGCACAAGTTGATTTTCAATTCAGTCTCACAGACATTGGTTTCATTGAGCTTGCTGCAGCTTTTTCTTCTCCGGTTTTGAACTCGATTAAACCTTCGCCCAGATTTTCGTCTTCATGTTTCGATGTTTGGCTAGCCGGTCTCATTATTTCGTCCAATGGTTGAAAAGGGTACATGGCTCGAATTTTCTGATTAATTTCCAAACAACAAGAACTATTGGCAGAGAACCAAGCTAAGGATGATTTTTCCGGTCAGTACCAAACAATCGTGATTGTTTGTGTCCGTGCTGCATTGACGACACAAACAAACTGTCGTCGGCAGATATCGATTTGAGCCATATTGCAAAGCCAGTTTAATCGGTGGTTGCTCCTTGCGTCAGTTCAGATTTCGTTTTTCAGTGCTGGCTTCATTCTCATCACTTTCATTCGAACGTTTGAAGGATACTTGTTTCGACATAATGGAGCGAAAAAAAGCAAAATGTATAAACTAAAATTTGCTCGGACAACTGCTCACAGACGTACAAAAAAAAGTTCAACTGACTTTGACCAACAGAAATTGTTTGTTATGCAGTTTAGTCTTTCTGGGGATAATTGCAATATTTTGAAATTGTTTTGTTTTCCACAAACAGATTGTTTTAAAGCAAGATGTGTCTGTCAGTTGGTGAACGTCTTAGTTATGGTTGAATCAGAAAGCCTAGATCTGTCTGAGCAGATTGGGCATTGATGAACCCAAAAAAATATGTAACAAAAGTTTGATTATTCATAACTCCATCAAAAATTTTCAGAAGTTGAGTTGTAGCAAGTCACTCAATTGTTGCTAGTTGTTGCTTTTGTGTTAAGTGACTTGCCAAACGAACTTTTTATTCAAATCTTGTCGTTTTTGCCATATTGTGAAGTCAGCTATTTATGTAGTGTTTCGAAAAATTCGACAAAATTGGATGCGACATTTTGATGGATGGATTGAACCAAGTTACCCTCTATCAAAGCAATGTTTATAACGTGATCACAGTCGAATGGCCGATCAGACAATCAGAAACTGACGCTGTGTCTCGCAAACTATGCGTAGGCGGGTCAAAAATAAATATTCTTGCTGAATCATCTCTGACGAGTCGGTCGTGTCCAGTCGAAAATGGTTACACAGACTACAGAGAAGAAGAAATCCTCCATTCCGCGTGTTAAAGTATAAGTATACTCGAACAAGAAGCTTTCCAACATTGAAATGGTTCAAGCAGTTGATAACCTCAAGAAAGAGAAAAAAGAGCCAATTGGAGAAACACAAAAGAAAAGAACAGTTGCTCAGTCGATCAGTCGCGCCTAGTAGTAGTCATGGGCAACTATGACTTATGACCTTTATGACCGGAGCCAAACGACGAGGCATCGATTCGACTAGCGTACATCCCCAAACGAGCACGCTGCCGCCACCGAACTTCACTGTTCCGTGCATGCAGCTCAACTTGTACTCTTCGCCTTGTTTCCACCAAACTCTTTGCATGCCATTGGACGACTGAAGGTTGAATTTGGACTCGTCTGACCATAGAACTTTTTCCCAAAAAGATACTGGCTGAGTGGAGTATTAAGTGGCGAACTCTAACCTGGCGCGTCGATGTTTCTTCACACATCTTTTACAAAAATTATATGCATGTACCTGTATGCTGGTAAGGTTGCTGTTGAATATGTTAGACGAAATGAAGAATATCGTGTTGAAAATGTTGTAAATTGGATTTTATTTTAGGTATATGGCTGAAAACCATATTTTAGTTTGATGTAATTATATAATGCTATTTTTTGCTGCATTCCATAATTACTGCATTCTAAAATTAAAACATTATTCGTCAGTAAGATTGTGACAGAAATGTATGGATAGAAATATTGTCATGCTAGTGCAACGTCGGAATTTACGCTGATTCAAGATACTAAAAATATTACACAGATTTTGTCTTATGTTTTTAACTTTTTAATCGTTCGTT
>JAQGBA010000677.1:0-26390 GCA_034698125.1 Prionchulus punctatus
TCCATTCTCGTTCTCCAAATCGTCCGCAATCTTTTCAATATCGTACACCATTTGAACGCGAATCGAGCTATGTAAGGCTGTTGAATCATCGAATTCGTATAACCAAGAGCATCGAATGTTCGTATATGTGCCGATAAAATATATTGCGTCGATTCTCGTAACCAAACCAGAATATCTTTCGTTTATACGTCGTGATCGACCTTGCCCATCGTCAAATTTAATCATTTTCTTGATTGGATCGTTTAGTAAGTTTTGGCCGATTGAATACTGTATAGGTGGCCGGACCATACAGGAGGCGTAACAAACGGCGGAGCGAAAAAAACAACCGACCAGCGCGGCTGCACGGTTTACACTCTCAAGTTGCAACTCTGTAGTCTGCAAAAAACCAAATTACGTCGACTTTGCCATTTTGTAGTTGTTTCTATTCAAACTAGGAACAAAATGGCACCGGTTTTCATCGCCTTTTACTTCGAAACGTCACTAATAACATTGAAAATCTGAACCAATAAACTTGCTCATTAAAAGTGAAATAAAAATGGCATAATTTAGTAAAACAAAAGGGTGGTTAAATAAATCGTCGACGTTGAGCAAACTCATTGCTATTACGTGAAAATCTTTTATAAACCACATTTGAATGCGAAAAGTGATCATTTGGCAATAGAAATCGACATAAAAACGTCGTATTTCACATAATACCATAAACATCATTCGAAACTGTAACGATGGAACGTTGCTCGTTATCGGGTAAAATTAATTTCGAGATTTTCAATTGTTTTTTTAATTAATAGCCATTTATACCACAGGTATCTTTTGGCTCACGTTTTTCATCCAAGCGTCAAAATTTGTAATCCTGAAAACGTTTTTCAAAGAGTATATTGTTTTGTAACTCAAATTTGTTTAGGTTCATGCGGCTACTAACTCTCAAGTCTGCATTGTTGGAGGCGGAATTGCAGGATTGTCTGCCGCGCAGACGCTAAAAGCCGCTGCTTTCACAAACATTAAAGTCATTGAAGCAGGATCGCAACCAGGTGGACGCTCGATGGGTGTGAAAGTGCCCGGAGGTAGCTAAAACAGGTTACAGGCTGTTAACCTAGAAAGATTGTACGTTTCGATTTAAGTTGACGGTTCGTTCGATTTGGGCGCTCAAAGGTTAGTTAAAAACAGCGACTTATACGCAATCGCCCTTGCGCAAAATTTATTAGCACCGGCAACCGTGCTAGCTGCTTTGGCAAGCACAAAATCTTACTACAGCACCGCGATGGGATGTCCCATGAACAGTGTTCTCATCGATGCTTTGGAATCGTTTTCCGACTACGTCGGCAATAAAGCCAGGGAACTCGCAGCTGTTCCCGGTACCACGGACTCGGTCGGCATGTTGTACAAAAAGGCGTACGCAGCTTTTGCTCGAGAGAATCCAACCATCGACGATAAATTATATCGATATTATGACGCGATGTTGGACTTAGACAAGTAAAATTGATGGACTAACTATACAGATGAACTTTCTACAGGCGACTATGTAGCTAAATGTTTCCCCCTTTCGATCTCACGCTTGTCTCCAAACTACAATTTTTTGTATTTCAGAAAAGCTTTCGAGTTCAGCAATGGAGTTGGAAATTGGGACAATTGCAGCGCTAAACAGATGACCCTCTTTACAGATCAGCCAGCATCGGAATATTTGGGATCTAAAGGATTTCAAGGAATTATAGATTATTACGTCAGTCAAATCGGTCAAGCTAACATTCAAACGAACACGAAAGTGACGAAAATCTCGTACGCAAACGACGTTAAAGTTCGCTTAACGTTCGCCAATAATCAAGTCATGGATTGCGATTACGTTATCGTCACCATACCGTTGGCTGTACTGAGACAAAATGCGCCGACCATGTTCGATCCTCCTTTGCCTGCAAACAAAATAACCATCATGAATAATTTAGGTATATTTTGCATGCTATCATTTTTATTACTAATTCTTGCAACGTTTTGTTGCTATTTGGTTTTCAGGATGTGAACCAACAGACACGTTTGTTCTTACTTACTCCGCGCCATTTTGGAAAAAAGAAATGAATGCATTGAATTTACTTCGAGTTAAAGATGATTTATGGAATTGCAAAGTTTTCGATGTCAGAAAAACTTTTAACAAAGATGACTAAAACGGTAGATATTTAGTGAAATCTTTTTTTATAGTATACAGAATCTATGGTCGCCAAGACGATTTGGTATTTGCAACCTCATCCAGTTCAGGACAGATCAATTATCGGATACATCGGTGGTGGAGCCGACGCTGCTTATTTCGAATCTGCATCGAGCGAAACTATCATGTCAACAGTAACCGATCTTCTAAAGATGTTCATGAGCAACACAAAAATTCCTTCTCCTGTATCGTTGGTTCGGTAATTAATATTGAACAAACAGGAAACAAATTTGTTACCTCCTGATGAATCCTTTTTTTACAGAAGTAACAACGGCATTGATCAAAATATCGCCTGTTCCGCGAGTTATTATTCAACCAAATGTGATGTGCCAGGACCCCAAGGACTTTGCGATCGTGCTGAACTTGCAAAACCACTAGCGATTTCGAGAGGGGGAATTAATGTAAATAATACAACTCCAACAAAATTTGTTAATTTCATCGTTTTTCAAACTTTTCCCTTCACTTCCAGACAAATGTGATCTTTTTTGCCGGTGAAGCAGTCTCTACCGCCGGTTTCGGTAAGGCAAACGGTGCAGCAACATCGGGAATAAATATAGCTAAAGAAATTATCACGTTACCATAAGTTATATTTTTGATAACATTTGAAACAGATTTTATTAAGCATAACGTTTACCATAAAGTTTGAAGCGTTAGAAAACTTTAATTGATTAAACTAATTACAATTGCATTTTATTGCGTTTCAACATTGCACCAAATTCAAATCGAAACCAATATCTGCCTTCGAAACATATTTTTAGTTCTTAACACTGACTTTTAGTGAGCTGTTAAAGTATTTTGATAAACATAATGAGTGCTTCTAAAAAACATACGGGCACAAAACGGTATTTTTGGGATCAAATCTTATCCGATCGTTTATTCTAATCCTGAAACCACTTTCGGCAGACTCTCGGTCTTTTTGACGAACAGTCTTTCGCCTCGATTTCGATTTGCTGATAAGTCGAAACTTCTGTTGTTGCTCAATCAACTTTTAAGTTTTTTTCGTCTTTGGAACTAATACGTTCGTCGTTGTGCACGAAATATTCGTGCCATAAGTTAAAAATTTCAATTATTATTATTTCGTTTCGAACTGCTGGCGTAACTTACTCGATTTCTTACCTGAGAATCTTTCAATTACTAGTCGGATAGTTCGCCTCCTCATTGTTTAAATCTTGGGTGTGGTATTCGAAAAGAAAACTTTATTTGTATATTCGGTAGACACAATAATTTATTCAGTCGCATTTTCATCTCGGAAAAAACTTTTCGACTTGAAAATTGTTGTTTCTTAATCAAATGTCATAACCAACTGGCAGTTCCCCCTGTTCCAAAATGATATATACATATACTTTTATGCAACGTATATAACGTTCGTTATGTCAGACTGAAAAACAATTCCAACTTGTTACCAATGTAACAACGGTTGTACGTTTTGATTTTTGAGTCTGAAAAATCATCGAAAGATTGACGAGAGGTTGTAACGACGACAGAAATGGATTTAGAGATCGTAAAATGATTCCGGTAAGATTTTACGAAAAACATTTCCTTATTATGATACCCTTTAACGAACGAATGTAATAGTTCTGTGATCTATAAACGTTCAATACAGAATACAAGTATTCTAAAAGTTGAACTAAAAAAATGGCATCATACGGCTGATAAAAATCATCATTGCGAGCTCAATCGCGGTTTAAGTATTTTTCAGTGCACTTTTTTCGAATGCCATAGTAACACATCGTTCCTCCTTCGCGGAACTCGTTTGAACCAGTTTTGTTCTAGCTATGTACTGTAAACAACACAAATCGACTCTCAAAATCAAAACGTTTGAAAATTGCTATTCCTCTTTTATGAAGTGAAAAAGTTTTTCTCCGTAAGTTTGTTTTTGTTTTACATCGTCGATCGCCGTCATTTCGTCGACGTTCGCCAGATGTCCGGTATTCGGCTAGAGGTAGCAAAAGAATGCGCAACAACAGCGTCCAAAGAATGTCGATTTTGCTTTCAACCATCGTCCAATCGGTATTTTTGTTGAACCTCAGTTGAAATCTCAGGTGTGGGTGAAAGTTGAAATAAATCGAAACCAAATGTTTTCTACTCGATTTTAATTCTTCTTCACCGTTGAACGACAGAATTGTTTTCGAAAAAAGTTTTATAAACTTGATTCGACACAACACTAATCGACCAGCGAATAGATCCGTCCGTTCGGTGTTCGATGTGGAACCATTGTTATTTAGTGTCCTACCAATAAACTCATCGTTTGGTATATTTCTGAGATGAACTTTGGGCAGCTGTTGTACTTGTAGTGTTCATTTCTGATATATAAAACAAAAAGAATACGTCGTTCACTACTCTACCAAGTTTGCAAAAGTGGAAAGCATCGATGAAGTTTTTACTAGTACGTATCACCATCCTGTTCGAATTTCGTTTATTGATGACAAACGTTGCTTCAGCGATCATTATATACTCGGTGATTTGTGTTACTTCGTTAATCTTTTTTGCGAAACGATTTCGTCTTTGAAAATTAGTCGTTTCGATAAGATTTAGCGCTGTTGCTTCTGGATTTCTTGTTCGTTCGGAAAACACGATTTTAAACTTGCATGGGGCCATGTTCCCCGGTCCCGGCCCTCGAAGATTTGGCTTAGTAGCAGGTAAATATGATCATTTTCGTTGCGATTCTACATCTGATATTATTTGGACTACTATTTTGTTTGTTTCTTGTATCGATACGGTGCCAAAATTTGAGACTAAAGCGTTTCGTTTGAAAGCGTATTTCTTAAAACAACAACCCAATCCGACAAGACTTGAACATTTGAGTTTTGTAACTCAATATACTGCCAGAAATTGCTCTCTAATTTTTGCCGAATACTTTTATTTCTGCGGAGGTATTTTTAACGAACTACACAGACCACATTGTCAACCATTAATAAAACTTTCACGTTCATAAAAAGTAACTTAGTAATGGTTAAAATCAATCTTCAGATGCTTCAAATAATATGTTACTTTGGACATTTTTAATGTCTGAAAGGGTTTCCTGTTTCCGCCTTAAAACCACACCAGCGAATTTCGTTCCAGATTTTTGTCCGTATCAATTTTCGAAAGGGAAATTTTTCGTGACAAAAACGTGTTTATATGTTATAATCAAAAGTAAAAGTTAGTCGATTAAATTATTAAACTGATTTCGTCGTTGTTTTAATTCGAATTACACATTGATACAGTACTTATCAAACCATCATTATATTCGTCGATGCATTCTTCAGGTATGTTTCATTTGTTAAAGGATCACATTTTTGTTCCGAAACTCTGCTAAAATATGTTACACGATTTGTTGCGCTTAACATCTATTTTTATGAAAAATTTCTCGTAAAACACGTTGGTTTAAGATTGATTACGAAACAAATTTATCAAGACGTATTAAACAAATGCCACCAATGGGCACCATCAGTGTGTATTTGACATGTGAAGAGGTGTAAATCGTGCACAATCTTAATTCTGCAACTTTTTTTGTATTGTCCCCTATACTGTACATTGCAAAATCATTTCTTCGTTTATCGTAAGATCTGTTGAAAATTTGCGCTTTTAAATGTTTCGCCATACGAAAACAAATTTCATCCACAAACTAAAAATAATACCGGTATATTATCAATGGCAAAAAAGATCTTGAATCAAATAAAACAGATAAGCATCGAGGTGCTATTTTGATTTACGACAACCCTCAACGTAGTAACGAACCGAAAAACGTCACTCCGAATCTTTTTTTTGTCCCTAAATGATAAACGGGAGTTGAAATTTCGAAATTCTAACCTCGCTTTGAAACTTGCATACGATAAAAGCCTTTATGACATGGACGGAGTTCGAATTGTACCTTTATTGTGCTTTTTTCTCCGTCAAACTTCTTATGTAGCCATTACCGTGTCCATTTCGGGTGAAACTATGATCGTAAATTAGAATTTAAAGTTCCAATAAATATAAAGTCCAAAATACTTTCCTATTTCCCAAAAATGTTTGCCAACTAATGACGTATCGAATGTCATTTGCTACTTTACTGAAATTTGGTGAACCGATAGGAAGCAAAAACGAATTCGATCTTTAAAAGTTTTTTAAAAATAAAATGAATTTCACCAAGTGTCGAGTCAAGTCATATTTACGGAAAATTATAATTTGGTTTTCGTTGGAGCATACTTTAAAAATGTGCGAATGTACAGAGAAAAACGTTGGAAATTACATAATCCAAAAGATTGAAAGTGTGTTCGAAATAGTTTGAAAGCGGAAAACAATGAAAACAAAAGTTGGTGTATTGAAAAGTTTAGCAACTTGGCGAAAAAACTTCGAAAGTTTTCAAAGATTAGTTAGACTTCATTTGTCTTACGCCCCGTCTTACGCGACCGAGAGGCCCGTGGGCGACGACGATACTAAAGCTCGCCAATGTCTGTGAACTTCGTTGAAAAATACTTAAAACCACCTTGATGATGGGCAATTTTTAAGAACGTAATTTTTTCCTCGTTACACACACCGAATTGTTTTCTTTGATGAACTCTGTCTCGAAAATTTTCTTTAAAAAAGTTTTTATGGCTTCGATTTTCAGCTATTCGACCATCGTAAGAAAACCTATTAGACAGATCAAAAACCATACAAAATTTTTGCTAAAATATTTGTCTATAAACGATAAAAATATTCGTTTCAGGAACTGGCCGAACTAGTACAAATTGGGTGCCAATATTTCCTGGTTCTCGACGACCATATCAGCTCAGTTCGAATTTCGCTAAAGGCAGCGGGTATCGTTTACCGTCTTTAGTACAAATGCATTTCTTAACGGCAGCCTTAAAGGCCCTGCAACCACGGATCGACGATGATTTTGTTGATCGTATGAATTACTATTATACAAGCACGATGATCATAATGTGCGCAGTTTTGGTTTCCGCAAAGCAATATGTTGGTCATCCGATTGAATGTTGGTAAGCTTAAGTCATTTTCATCATTTATTAGTTAGGATTTCAATTCTTGGTACATCTTTTCTGACACGATTTGCAAAATGTAAATATAAAACGAAGATAGATTAATTACGATAAATTTTTATGATAGCTTCAGAATTTATTTGCAGGGTGCCCGCTCAATTTACGAAAGCAATGGAACAGTACACCGAAAACTATTGTTGGATACAAAATACCTATTGGGTTCCTTTTGGAGATTTGATTCCGAGTCGAATGGAGGATCGAGAACGTCGACAGATCGGTTACTATCAATGGGTCCCGTTTATTTTAGCTTTAGAAGCTCTGATGTTTTATATTCCTGCATCACTTTGGCGTATGCTAAGTACACAGTCAGGTCGAATTTCTTTTACTTTAAATATTTTTTTGTTTTGTTTTTTGTGAAACAAAATTTGACACCTTTTGAACTTGCTTTCAGGTCTAAATATTACCGGCATTTTAACGATGGCGTCGGACGATCGTAATATCGAACCTCAGAATCGAATTCATACTGTCGACATATTATCTCGACATATCGACGACGCGTTGCGATATCAAAGGGATTTTGGAATTAAAAAACGTTCGGTTTACGTTTGGGCTTTCATAAGAGTTGGAAAATTTTACGGCGCGTACGTAACGCTATTGTATTGTATCATAAAAGTGTTATATTTGATCAACGTCATTGGACAATTCGTTTTACTAAATCGCTTCTTGGAAACTGCCGATTACCCGTTCTTTGGTGCTCACGTAGTGTGGGACTTGCTGAAAGTAATTCCATTCAAGAATGTGCTAAATTCCCTTTAAAATGTTGCTCAGTCTCCGTCACTAAGCAGTTCAGGATTCTGGACCTGTAACCGTTGTGAAAAGTTGGGATTTTATTTTTTATTACTACAAATAACTTTTTCAGGGCGTCGAATGGCAGAATTCGGGCAAATTTCCTCGAGTAACATTGTGCGATTTCGATATTCGCGTACTCGGCAATATTCATCGACATACGGTTCAATGCGTATTAGTTATAAATATGTTCACCGAACGAATATTTATGTTTTTATGGTTATGGTTTTTGATACTAACGCTTGTGACGACGGTGAACTTTTTGTTTTATACTGTTACGTTGTTGATTCCGGCGTTGCGAATTAATTTCATTATGAAATATTTGGACTTGGCCGACGCGCCGCCCGACAGAGAAAAGGACAAAAAACATATTCGTAAATTCGTCGTTAGGTTTTTGCGGCCGGACGGCGTTTTCATTTTACGACTTATTTCATCGAACGCTGGTACTATTTTATCAACGGAATTAGTCTATTCATTGTGGTTAAGGTATCGTGAAACGATCAAGTCGCCGCGATTATCCGACGAACCTCACGAAGGGTCCAAAATGTCGTCGGACAAAATCGGTACGCATCATTCTAGCGTCGAAGAATTGGTCGATAAACTTGATCTTCAAGCTCGACGAAAAAGTAGCGGTGGCATGGAGGAAATGCCGTGGGCCAAATTGCCGCCACCTCCATTGACTTTAGGTAATCATAAACCTCCGAAAGGAAAATTCGTTCCAGAAAAGCACAATTTGAGTCACAAGTCATCTCCCGTCGATTCGCAAGATGATCACGACGAAGAAGTTGACGATGGCGAAATGCATTACGCTTGACATTGCCATGAACCCCGATTGTAAACGTTCACAGTTTGCTCAGGGTCTTAAGTATTTCATGTTCTCATGTTCTCACAAATGGGCATTAAATTAATTTTGAAAAAAAGTTGCCCAGAACCCAGAATCGTGGTATTATTTCAACAAACATTTATTTTAGTTTTGCACTTTTTTCTTCTAAAAAGAGCCTCATATTCGTTGTTTTTGTTCATATTTTGATAAATCAAGAGACTTAAAATCAGTCATGGTCGGTAATAACCTCGATAGTTTCAAAAATAAACATTTTTGTTTTCTTTGGAAACGTGGAAATTGTATTGTCAAGAACTTAGTTTTTAGTTATCTATTGTTGCTTTCCGTATCGAAGTTTTTATGATAAAACATGTTTTTAAACACACAATATACCCAAAGCAAAGCGTTAACTACAGGAACGTAATTAGCAACGATCGAAAATCACCACTTTTCAAACAGTTCCAAAATGGAAAGTTTGTTTCAGGCTTGAAAAATAAAAAAAGATGTAAGCAAAACTTCCTTTATTTGTTAATTAAACAAGAACTGTTTCATTTACGTGACTTTTTTACTATTTCACTTTCTTTTATTCTATTTGACACTTCGTAAATTTTACAACTGTATCACCAAGTTTTATTTATTTTCAACAAGTCGCACGAAATATTCCACAGTTTTTCTGCCGCTTCATCATCAAGAGCGGTTTTACTTGGTTTCGTTTTTCGACAATTCCTAAAACAAAATATAATGTAACTTATATGAATTACTGTCAGAGCAAAAAACACTCGAAAAGTCGCTCCTATGAAGAACAATTTTTGTAAAATTAAGCAAGCATGCGACTTGACGCCTCATTTCCGTTTCACGTACTCGAAATATAAACCACTATGTTGCCGACACTCTTCCGATAATGCGCAATAAAGTGGAGTTTGCGCCGCTTCACGTTTCGACCGTAAATATAAATATCCCAAAAACGGAAATATCATTTGATTTAAAATATACGTTCCCAACCATGAATATCGCATAAGTTCCGTAATAACAGGTGTGCCAGGATGAGCAGCGTGGACCGTAACAGTGGATCCTAAAATATAAAAGGGCACGGAATAAACACGACCCGAGCGGTAACGTCGTAGTGTCAAGGTCGAAAAAGGTTTCAAAGTTTGTCATCGTCTGGAGCGTATATTTTACCTTTTAGTCTTTTGCTGAGTTCTTTAACGAATAATATATTAACTAATTTGCTATGATTGTAAGCGCCCCACCGAGTATAATTTTTCGCGTCCAATAAATCTTCAAATCGAACTCGTTTGCACAACGTGTGCAAATCGGATGCAACTACAACTATACGACTGGAGGGCGATTTTTTCAACATATCAATCAACAAATAAATTAAATACATGTGCCCTGAAATACACAGCAATTCTATGTACGAAATTTACTTTAAGTGTTAATATACTTGAATGAAACAAACCTAAATGATTAACGCCGAACGTCTGTTCGAATCCATCTTCAGTTATTCGTCTTGGTCCGTGATAGGCAGCATTAAGGATTAACAAATCCAGTCTATCTTCTCCTTAAACGTATTCCGTCGTTTGTCCCAGTTATTTGACAATTAAGAAGAAATAAAAATGCACAAACTTTTTTTAAAATCTTGAACAAAATTTTCAATGGATTTCTTGCTTGCTAAGTCAATGTGAAGAACGTAGCCAGTCGGTCCATGGCCTTCGGATAAAACAACGTCACTTAAAACTTTGTTGGCTTTGTTGGCATCTCTCGCTGACCATATTACTTTTGCTCCTGATTAGAGAATTAGAATTTGCTTTTTATGTATACCAACTTTCGAACTCATAATTAGAGATAAAATGTGAACCTCTGGCGCAAAGTTCTTTCGCAATTTCAGTTCCTATTCCGGCACCGGCTCCAGTGACGATTGCAACTTCTCGTTTCGTCAATCGTAATTTACGTGACACTCGTCGAAACACAAAATACCTTTATAAAATTCAAAAAGTTCAACCATTGTTGACTAAATCCATTTTCAAACGATGGTTCGTTCTGGACTCATATGAGTACTCGATACAATACACACAAAGATTATTAAATTACCTCACAAGGCTTGGTGAAAATAAGCATAACGCAATAAAAAGATAAATATTTTTAGCAAATATCGGAAACACTCTGAAGATAAATTGCAACTGTTTGTTGTGTCAAAATATAAGGAACATGAAACAATAATTTACAGGCAAGTACTAATTCCGGTACAAGCTAAGCAGATCCAATACAATAACGTGTGTTTCATGATTTTTTTTAAGACGAGACTAACATTACAGCCATTGCATTGCGTAGACGAAGCGAAAAACGGTATGACATCGTCAAGTTTCGAGCAATTTTTAGGTGCGTGCATTTGCCCGAGGCGATTTGCCAAACTAGATTTTTATTGCGTGAAACTTTTACATGTTGTTCAACTTTGCGACCCGCGGAAATGTCCTTGAACGAAAGGGTCATAAAAACTGGTTAGTTATTATTAATCTATGCGTAGGATTTTTATCACACGATAAATAATTTTTGAATACTTTTTTTACGCCCGATTATATTTCTAACTGCTGGCGACAGAAAGAATACAAGTGACACGAAACGAGAATCCCATTCGATTTTCTGCAGCAATTATGAAATGTTTCGGTGCTGATTTTGCTTCAATTGCGCAAAAAAATTCTGTAACGGTGTTGGAATTTGACGATATTTTGTTTTTTGCTAGGATTTCTACGCAACCTTTATTGTAAAAATGCAATACAATTATTTTATTCAAACAAGGAATATAATACAAACAACATATGAAAATAAATTTCGTGAGTTAGAAATACAAAATGACACAAAAATTTTCAGAAAAACAAAAAAGATTAGTTTAGTTACGGCCAAGTTTTGTTCCATTTTTTGTGATACACACGCCAAGTCAAACGCTCCTTTACGTCCGCAGGATATGAATCGACACTCCATGTATCCAAACCATCGTCGACCGGTGGCGACGGTTCGTGAACAACAACTTTCGGTTCTTCCAACTGGACGTTCGTTTTCTTCGATTGCTTGCGAGACGATTCAGATTTCGGCGGCAACTTGCTTCGTTGCCATTTCAAATACGAACATTCGCACAAGGAAAACAAGCAACAAAAAAAAGCCAAAGCCACGGCGATGGTCCACTGAATGGGGCGTGCGAAATAATTTTGACCATATATGGCGTCGGGCAACCAAATTTCGTCGAACCAACGAACGTGATAAATCATCGATATGCAACCAACCGCAAACCAAGCTACGCATTCAACGTAAAGGAAATAATCTTGTCGATAATTGGTCGAATCGATTGAACGAAAACATGGACAAATCAACGGTAAAACGCAATATCGCACGTAACACAAGAACAAAGCCACTACAGTCGATGCAAAAAGAAGAACGTACGACGTTCGTTTACCACACGAGCACAGATCGCCAGGTTTACCACTGGAATTCGTATCCACAATACATCGAGCAAATTTTCGCAACTGTTCGGTGATTAACGTACCGTTCGGAAGGTTCAACGCGTGCAAATCTTCGTTTTCGTTCAATCGTTCGTCAGGTGTCGGAATATCGCAAAACAAATGTCGAGGATGAAAATTTATGCGATCGAACGCCGATTGAGTGATTTCAGTATTTGCCGGCAATTCTTCGCGATGAATCGATTTCGGTGATAAAACCAAAATTATTATGGTTACAAACAGAGCGTTTTTAAAAAACCAAACGGTGAAACGAAGCAGTTTTTGATTCATAGCTAGCACAATTTTAAAACCGACCGACTTTCATCATCACTTTAAAGCTTTGCGTAAAACACAATTGCGTGACCAACCAAACAGTAAAACAAAAAAACAAAAGTAATAATAAAAAAATGTAAAACAATCGAAGTGTAATATTTACAGTCAGAAATTAAAATATGTTAACATTGTCTATGTGTGGCCTGTGGTCTTGATTTTAATGCATTTCGAAATATATAATGACGATTTTTACTGACCAAAAGTCTCGTGTCATTCAGTATGCCCGATTTCAGCCAGTACTTTGCAAAAAAATAACCGGACGAAAATCTAGGTTTCATACCTACCACGGAAATACCGCGAGTTAAACCCGTTACATAATCAAAATAGGTTCTTACGCAATTTAGGATAGTGGAACACTTTCTACGAAAGTCATTATAAAATTGAACTAAATCAAACGTTTTCTTGTTTATAACTACAACTTTTTCGGATCGAATCGTTTTCATAATGATTTGGATATCGTTTTTACCAATTTTCGTGTTAATTTCGGTAGCATTCGCTGGAGATTCGTATTGGGGTAACTAAACGTACACTTTTATTGAGAGTTTCTCATTTATGTTGGATGTGATACTTTTTAGAACCAAGAACCATAGAATGCAAAGGCAATCCGCCAACATGCGTAATCAGTAACAAAGCCGGGGATATTGTAAACGACAAATGTCGTTCTGAAATTGATCCTGAAGATAACAAGCAAAGATACGCTTGCGCTTTAAAAGTTCCCGATGCGAAACGAAATTCTGCTTCGCTAAAACGACCGCCGAATGCTGCCCAGTGCATCAGGTACTACACCTATAACGATTATCACGGTACAGACGATTGGTACATGTGGGTAAAACCACCATGCACAAACGCCACAGTAACTATCTGGTACTTCTTCACTGGCTGATTAGATTTTTGTAATACCTTTTTTCTTACAGTAGTTGTTTCAATTGTATACAAGTAAACTTTAGAAAAAAGACAAAATAACAAAACAACTGTCTTGACGCAGCTTTTCTTTATATCGATGGTTACCAAAAATAATCACTAAAAACATGTTGAAATGTGGAAATAGGTAGAAACAATTCAATGTAGCTAAATTATCAGACATTTTGGATTTTAATCCAAAAAATTTTAAAAAAGAAATGAAACAAGAAAAGTATTGAGAATACACTCAAATTTTGTTCCTATTGAACGAATTAGACAACATCCCAAGGTGTGCAAAGTGTGTAATTGACGCCGCGGTTTAACAAACGAATTTGTTCCGTTTCTTTATCGTTCAAACGAAGTTCGGTGGAGAGAAAATTTTCTTTTATTCGATCGGGATGAGAAGATTTCGGCAAAACGCTGATATTCAAAGCCATCGGCCACGCCAAAAGAACCTGCGAAACGGTAACACCGTGAGCTACAGCAATTTGCTTCAGGGTCGGCTCTTCGTGTAAGCTCTCATTGTTACGGCCCAACGACGTGAAAGCTTGGAAGTGGATATTGTTCTTTTGACAATATTCAACTAATTCGAAACGACAATAATGCGGATGAAATTCGCACTGATTCACCGCCGGTTGAACGACCGGCGCGTGCGATTCGGCGCGATATTCTTTCATTTCTTGCAAGTGACGAATTTCGTAATTTGAAACGCCGATCGCGCGAATCTTTCCTTCGGCTGGAAAAGAAAAAAGCGCGAAACGTTGTCAGAAAAAAGCGGAAATTGTTCTCCATTTTTGCGTTACCCAACAACTTTTCCATTTCGAACCAAGAATCTCTCCGGATATCCTTATTGGCTGCATCTTTGTTATCCATCCCACTGGCTTTCGGATAATGTATCAAGAATAAGTCGACGAAATCCGTTTGCAGCTTTTTCAACGATTCCATGAAACTCTCGCGCGTTTTTCCTTTGCCCATATTGTTAACGTGCAATTTCGTGGTGATGAAAATGTTTTCTCGTTTCAAACCGTATTTCGGTAAGAGCGTTTTCAACGAGTTTCCGATATCGGCTTCGTTGTCGTACAATTGAGCCGTGTCGATCAAACGGTATCCTGTGGCCAAGGCGGCGTCCAAGGCTTGATGTACCGTATCGACGCCGGTTAAACGAAACGTACCAAAACCAATCAGAGGAATCACAACATTGGGTGAAAGTTGCACTGTTCGTACCATTTTTTCAAAACGGAACGGTCGAATATCGAGACGTGTATAAAATTCGTCAAAGAAAACGAAGTTGCTAAATTTCGAACGTTTTTAAGACGAATTTTCGATAGATAACGAAGTGAAACCGACGTAAAGGTTTCAGATTTTTCTAACATACGAGCGGCAGTGCGAAACTAAATAGAAAACGCGAGTTACAATTTGAGTTTACTCTGGGAACAACTGGATAAAACTCGAAAATAGTGAAATTCGTTGGACTCGTCAGGTCACCACCGCACCGGATCGTACATTGTCGAACATCGCCGTTAAAGGTCAAAAAAATCTTTCATATAAATAAAACCTACAGTAGGTACGATTTATCAAAATATTCGCTAACACGTTTTGTGTCCACACGAATACAAAAACCACCCCAAACAAGAAATATCGTGCATATTGTTTCTGCTTTTCGTTTCTTCTAAATTTTGCTTGCTAAGATGAATATTGGATAAAATTTGGTCCTCCCATGTGATAACTTGTCAACTGAAGGAATAACGTTTGAGTTTATGTCAATTTTAAAACTTTCACTTAGATTGTCCGAATTGTCAGTTCAGACTGGTGGTACTAGCTATCGAAACCAAAGTAAATCTCGAAACACGGACTTGTAAATAGTATTAACATGAAAGGAAATTCAATTACATGAATTGATTTTCGTTCTTCGAGTACCTCTGGTTTAAGTTCGTTGCGAAATCTATTTTGGAAGAGGCGACAGGGTGGAAGATGTTTGTTTTGGTTTTCCTCCGCGATGAAACAATTTGCGGACTTCATTGAGAGAGATATGTCTGCGTAAATGATGGTCGATTCTCCTCAAGTTATTCCAATATTGGTCGGTCATTGCACCGAGGGAAGTTCTGGTGGACCATGGTCGGCAACGGCGTCGGTTACTTTGATTAAAGACGGTCAACTTATTATTTTAGTGGATTGTGGCAGTCCTTGGCAAAGTCAAAAACTGCTGAACGGTTAGCGATTTTAATATTCCATTATCGTAATTGTTGCTTCAAAACAAAAAAATGATTATTTTTATTTAGCCTTAAAAAAGAACGGTATAAAACCAAATCAAGTGAAATATTTAATTTGCACCCATGGTCACATTGATCACATCGGAAACTTGAACCTGTTTCAAGAAGCTGTCATTCTGTTAGATTCTGATTTTGCTTACAAACCTGGACTATATGGAAAGCATGTGAATACCAGTCTTTTACCAAAGGGTGTTGAGTACTTAATTGTGAAACGTGTTTTTAGAGTGAAAGACCTTTTGTTATATCAAAAAACGTTGAAATAATTTACACGCCAGGTCACACAGCAAACGATGTTAGCGTCGTCGTTAGCAACGTCGAAGATAAAGGCACAGTTGTAGTTGCAGGTATTGTAAAATGATTTGACTGTGCACTGTTGGATTTCAAAAAGTAGCGATTCTTTTAAGGTGATTTATTCGAGTCTGAAGCAGATTTAAGCGATTCGCATTTGTGGCAGGTTTCGAGTTGGAATCAAATTATGCAAACAACGTCGAGAAATAAAGTTTTAAGCATAGCCAAATTCATAATTCCTGGTCATGGTCCCATGTTTGAAGTGCCATCCGATAATCAATCGCTTACTGAAAGCAGTATTTAACGAATGTTTTTATATCGAGTTGGGATAGGTAACTGTTAGTTAGATAACATATTAAGTGTGAACCAACAAAAGCATAACAACAAATATGCTATTATTTATTCCTGTACAGTTTTTAAATAGTGCGCATTAGTGAGTAAATAAAACAATTTAACAGTCTTATGAAATACTTGAATTCAAAACGATATATTTTACACGAGCTTTTGCAGGAAAAATCATTATTTTTCCTTTCGTTGTTGTTAACGACAGAACTCGTGCCGTCGTTACTCTCTTTTATTAACTTTTACTAATTTTTTTCGTTGCTGGTCATAACAGTCACTTGTGGTGGGTGGTGGTGGAGAGACACAGAAACAGAAAGCCGAAGAGCCATTGTCCGAACTCGACGTTGATTCGGATGGCGGTTGCAGAACTCGGACATCCTGCGAAAATGCTAGCCAATTGGCGTTCTGTTACGCTTTGCTGCGTTTACCACCGACGAAAAGCTTTGCTGCTGTTTACTTCCAAGAAACAGAGTCGACAGTTTACTCGTTGTTAACGCATTTATAATAAGGATTAAGAGCGAAACAAAAAAACCAAAGTCAAATTGGCAAAATGCGGCTGGTCGAAACAAAATTGTCAGCAAACTTGTACGTAACAAAAATTATCACAAGGCAAGAATAAAACACAAAAGCTGTTCTTGCTTATAATTTTAACTATAATCGCGCAAATGATCACTGTATGGACCTCGACCCAGCATTCGTAACATGGCACGAGCTTCGGGATAACGGTCGATTATGGTGCCCGTGCCCCAAGAATACCTGTGCCGAAATTCTTCGTCGGTTTCAGGATATTTGGAATTCGATTTTGATGCGTTAGTTTCTTTTTCGACGTCGGAATCGTTTCCTGGATTACCTTTCGCGTCGATCTGCGTTTGTGAATCGATTCGATTATCCGACGTAATTTGATCACACTCAACCTCCAAAAAAGACCAAATAAAACTAATTTTACAAGAAGTGAGCAGCAACGTACAAAGAAAAGTTTGTTTATTTTGAAGTTTAGCCGACGTGAACTGCTTTGAAAACTAGAAAGTGGTAAATATTGACGAAAACAAGTCACAAAAAAAGAATATTTTTTGCACGAACAACCGCAGACAAACATTGCGTCACAAAGGAAGAGGAACTTAATATACCTTTTGTTAACATACAAAACCTGAAAGATTTACAAACGAAGTCATGAATAATAATAGATACAGTACCTCGTTAATCGACACTCGTTGAATTCGGGCAACAGTCAATTCGAGATCCAAAACGTTTTTCATCATACCATCGACGTCTGTTTTATTATCGACGCGTTTTCCATTTATGGTTATAATCCTATCTCCGGGCTGTAAGCCGCTCGTTTCGGCGGGACTGTTACTGTATACAGTATCGACTAAAGTCGTTCCTGTTGCGAGTTTGGCTAAAGGCGAAAAAATGATACCAAACGATTCTTTCGACGAACGCCGTTTCATATTTAACGTATGACACTGTAACGATATTTCTGAACACTTTCTCGGACTCGGCTAAAAGTAAAATAGTACAATAATTGACACATTTATTGCTCATAAGTGTTCCATCATCTTCGCCCTTAATTTATTCGAACTTACCAAACTGTTAGGAACGACGGTTTTTGGCGTCACATAAAATTTAAACGTGGGCGACGAAGACGACGACGACGATGGCATGGACGGCAAAATTTCTCGGTTATATTCGTCGAACGTACAGGGAACCCTAAAAAATTCTTTTACGGTTTGGTGAACATGTAAACGTGGACGTCATAGAAGTCATGAAATTTCGTTTGCACAACAGCAGTTGAATAAATACTGTGCGAACAGGTTAGTTTTTTAAACCAAGAAGTAACTTATGCACGATAGTGACTAGAGTAAAATGCAGTAACCAATTCAGAACCCGCTCTTTAAACTCACTCTTTAAAATTTCGCACTTTTTAAAATTTCGCATTACAAGATAAAAAAAAAAGCATGCACGCCTAATTTTGTTCGACTAAATTTAATTCACAACCTAACTGTAAAATACCATAATATGAAAAGAAATACAAACAAACTTTACTCGTTTTCTTTGCTTGAATGTTTTTCTAAATGAAATTTTCGAGCAAAATTTCGCCACATTTCGATCGTATGTGAGATTTTCTTTTGAGGCATCGAATTCAACAACCGCAGAACACAACGATTACGATTGGTTTTTGGCTACGACAAAATTCGAAAGAATGCCAGGATTCAATTTAAATTGAAACACGTTGAAAGCAAATAAATTTGTAAGAAACGGAATGGAAAGAAGTTTGTGTCGACGAGAATAATTTGTACGACAAGTTTTCTGAGATTTTTATCCGGCACCAGTTATAAAGCAAATGCAAACTGGAATTTTCTGCAATTCAGTGTTGGCGAGTAATCGAAACCACTTTTTCTTCGCGGGAAATCGTTCTAGGTCAGAGAAGTGCTATAAAACGGCAGCAGGAAGTAAATTAAAGAAACTCGAAAGTTTGTTTCAAGGTTTAGAGAAAATCAGCGAAGCTTCAGCGCTGAATTGTACAATGCGCAATTGCATTTTTAGACAGTTTCTGGTCAAATAAAGGTGCCAATTTAGTTACGACTCTGTTTCAATTCTTGAGTGAGGAAGTCGAGCGAATCGAAACGAGCGTTTGCAAAAATGCATGATTACAGCAAAATTGATACCCGACTAAAATGAAAATAAGAGTAAACCGTTCTCAAAATAAAAACAAATAGAGAAAAGCGACTTCATGACGAAGTGTATGTCTCGAATGATATTTATTCACAAACTAAGGCTAGCTATTTGCATTACCAACCGATACAAAATGGAACAACGAAATGCCAATGCGTGAATTTATGAAATGGCTTCAAATGGACGAATGGAAACGTATCTTCCTATTTCATTGGATTGGAACGAAGAAGATTTGAAACAACTGAAGTTAGCTCGAAATGCTTCCGCGTTAATTATAAGCGCACCGTTGGTCGAACCGTGGGTCCATCCTTGCGCTTGCACGTCCGCTGATATAATATGCTCATCGCCCGGATTCGGTTTGGAACTAACGAAAACAATATGCGATCGTCTTATGATAAAGTGTCATTTTTTGTATCAAAATGTAACGTCGATCATAGATTTTCAAACGAATTTAGTGAATAGTATTACGTACGGCGTTGCTGATACGACGTTTCCGATAATTTATCCTAATCCCGATTTCGCGGTGAATTTAAATTTTAGCTCAGCATCATTCTTTACGGAAGATGCTGTTATGATAAAAACTCAATTCGTCTATCCTAACGATAACAGTTTCGTTTTAAAACCGTTTCGACCGCTTGTTTGGGTGCTTATTCTGCTATCATTGATTTCCGTCGTATTTCTGGACGGACTTTGCCAGTTAACTAACGACGTCGCCGAGCCATCGATTAAAACTTATTTTATTCATGCTGAAAACAGTTGGCTGTACCATTTCGCCACATTATTGCAACGAAACGTCGAGAAACCGACTTTGTACTGGTCGAGACGTTTGTTGATGATCGGATGGGGATTCGCAGCTTTACTTTTGGGTAGCTCATATTCGGCAATGTTGGTCAGTTCTAGAGTCGTACCAACGGCGTTCGTGCCTTTCAAATCTTTAGCCGATTTATCGCTTGGTATATCCGAGAGAAAGTTACAATTGTTCGTTTATAATCCTGACGCCCATTTCATCAGACAGATACAAAGTTCCGGAGTCGAAGGATACGAAAACTTGTACGCGGCACTTAGAATCAATCCCCCTGTCTACATTGCGAACTTGACCGAAGGCGTTAATTCGGTAGTGAATTCGAACAGTAACATTGTATTGTACGGTTCACTTTTGACTCTCAGATCGGTGATAAGAACGAACTGTAGTCTCACGATAACGCCGTTAGGTATAAAACATTGGGGAGCTTACGCCTTTCGTAAAACGGATCCGATACAATATCCTATGTTATTTTCGAAAGTTATATTAAAGTTTCTAGAACAAGGTTACTACGTCGAACGATTAGAACAAAAATACGATAACGGACGAAAATGCGACGATAAATACGTTGTTAATGATTCGAAAGAGGATGTTACCGACGTTGACGCCGTTAATTTGGAACTCGTTTTCTGGGCGCTAATTAGCGGCTATGCTTTGGGAGGATTAATATTAATGTTGGAGCGAATGTGCGTTGGTTGGGGAAGGTATAGCGTTATCAAATCAACTCCCAATACGCGCCATAGCGTGCGAAAGTTGGTTCGTTAGTTTTTCGCTGTTGTAAACGCTTAGCCGATACTTTATTGTGCTAAACTCTTAACGATATGATTATCGGTTACAAAAATTTATAGGTAAAGTTTGCATCAGCTGAAAAGCAGAAGCCGGAACAGTAAACGAAAATTAACATGATTTTATCTAGTTTATCCAAAATTGTAATGACGTCGTTCTTAATTTTTATGTTCCAACTTTATGCACAACTTTATCTGTCATAAGACTGTAACAAGATAATTATGTATCAGATTTTAGCTACCATATGATGATGCACCATGCGATTTTGAAGTGTAATTTTGTCATTATTTTATTTCGACCTCGAACGGAAATAAAATAGAATAGAAATAAAAATTTTTACAATTAAACTCGATCAAAGCAAAAATCCGTCAAGTATAAACAACTTTTCAACCCGCTCTGTGAGATCAAAAATTAGTTGCTGTATAATAAACATATGTACACGTATAGCTTATAAATTGGGCATATGTAGGCATTTTTTCCTCTTATACCTAATACTGTACTTACAAACGGGCAACAACGCAAATTCGATAAACAGACATTTTAGCTGTTTTCGCAGCAACGTTTGTACGTTTTTCTTACAATATCGATCGAATTGTCGATGCGACGAATTTTTTGTAAATTTTGTAAGCATTTAACCAATTTTGGCCATTCTTCTCGAACGGGTTCTCGATGCAAAACTTCGTTGAAATTCAACGACGGCGTGTGACTCCGATGAGCGCAATAACGAATTTTTATCGTCGTTTGCTGTCGTTTTCGAGACGATTCTTCATCCTTCAAATAATTGACGAATATGTAAAGAGTTTCGGATGGAAAGAAAATGTATTCGCCGATTTCTATCGCTTTCCAATAACCGTAAACGGGTTCTAAAACCATTTTCACAACTCGAAAATCCGCAACTATTTGATACCAGGAACCAATATGCTGTTGACTACTAAAGTCGCTGAACGGCGATACGTACATTACGTAATCTGATTTCGCGTTCTTGTTGCATATTTCTTTCATAAGACGGGGGTGATCTTCAACGTTCATTATGGTAAAAGATGCGTTTCAAACAATATGGTTCCTTCTGCGAACCGTAAAATGAAATTTTCAAGTATCTCGCTTCAACAAATCAAAACTTCATCGGAGATTAATGAACATGTTCGTTAGCTAATGTCTTCAGAGTAAAAAGGTAATTTCAGTATAATTTTCTAGAAGTACCTAATAACGTTTATCAGAATTACAAAAAGGAAAACACCCGAGGAGAGCGTTCTGATTCGAGTTCGACGAGAAAAAAAAACGTTCCGTTTTGAAGATTATTTCAAAGTTTGTGATATTTCGGCCGTTATTAATTAGCAACGAGCGGAAAAGATTTCGTCTCATTACGGAAAAATTTTTGATTCAAGATAGGGAGGAACGTGTCGCGCTATTATGTCTTCTTTCGCTCGCTGTCTGACAAAAACTTTTCTTAACTGAGCAACATTAATTTTCCAATTTTTCTGAAAAGAAGAAACCTACCTACACGTTCTATGTAATTAATTTTTATTTTTCAAGAAACATCCTCGTCACTTTTTGATATTTGTAAGGTAGATAGGAAAATTTAGCTCGTGAGCCCGATCAAAACTCAATTTTTTGACGCGATGGAAATTAAAGTTGAATTCGTTGACAACGCTAAGATACAAATATTTTAACAGATTTTAAGTTCGCGAATGCGTTCGTAAAAACTGGCAGATATGCATTTCCTAGTCTTTGAAGGCGAAGATTTTGGAAAATAATTATTAAAACAAATGCAAATTGCTTATTACAATCCAAAAACAACGTCGGATATGCTCCGATGAATTTCTATAGTATTAGATTAAGACATTTACTTTAATCGTTTGACATAAGAAAGCCCTTCTAATCCAAGTGATGACGGGTACAAATCCAAGTGATGACGAGTAAAGAATCATTGAACAGGCTAGGCTTGGTCATTACCGGACGATAAAAAAGGTGATCAAACAGGCAAGGTAAACTCCGTAATAAGACTTGCATGCTTTAATTAACGTTGAGGATCTCTGGCAATGATCTACTTGGATCAAAATAAAATTAATAAATAAAATATTTTTTGCAATACAGCGAAATGTAGAAAATCACAGATTTTGTCTTTCACAAGACCGTTCGTCATTATGTGCTTAATCGTTCATGGTGCGTTCACAGAATACAAAAAACCCAAACACAACACTTTTTATATTTTATACAGAGCAGTACAATTTAACAGACAGGACGAATTAAAAACGTTAAAACTTTAATTGTTGAGACACACGGGTCATTTTCAAAATGATGCAACGATTCCACAAGCCTCGTTTGTAAATTTTCGGCACCGATAAAACGTTCAAATCTTGTTCATTGATCACTTTCCGTTTATCGATCAGCGATGAAACGGCTTTGATTGAAAAATATTCTAAACTTGGTACACGATATATCCGTTGTTTAACAGCTAAATTGCAGTAACGCCAAGACGTGCCATCGACTACTACGCAGTTTTCATCGTTTTCTTCAACAATTCGATTCAACAAGCTTCAGCTTTTTGAGCGCAAAGTAGATACGTATCGTCGAATGTATTATTGTATTCGCTGTGAATTACGAGCTCGTTTATACTTTTCGGTAATGCGATCCAACCGCTGACCAAACAACTACAAAAAGACAAAAGTATAGAAACTAAAAGCATTGCAAAATAGTAAGATAGTAAAATTTCTAAACGCTTACTCGAGATTTAACCCTGGTACAGCCGTTGGGGTCTGACAGACCCCGCAATGTTTATGTAGCAAGTGATACATGAGACACATAAAAAAGCGTCATATATCATCGGATAGCTTGTTACACAAGTAAAAAAATGAAAAAAAAAATCATAAAAAAAGGACAAAAATTGCTTTTTTTACAATCGATCAAAAATGTTCATTTTTTGGCTTAGCTGTAGGAGGGTTAAGCACCATACTTTAGTTCCGTTGGACACTAGTTCGTAACAGTAAATGAAATTGTTTCGCAAAGAATACGACCAATATTCGATCGACTGACTGGGCATGAAACGCGAATTTAGTTTAATTTCATACTTTTCCCAAGTGTAATTTAATAAATTTAATGCGTATATCAAATTCATGTAATGACCAACGAAACCTATTCGCCATAATCTGTGACGTCCATCAAACAAATCGTGACAATATTCGAGCTTAATGAAATCTTTTTCGGGAGAACTTACAGCTTCACGCCGACAAATTGAAACATCATTCTGTAAAATCGAAAAAGATATTAAAACATTTTGTAACTAAAAAAAGCTATTAGTTTACTTTGTAATCAATTTGAATATAGTTAATTGCCGGTTGCAAAAGTTCAAAACGCATTTCAAGTCGTTCGTTAGTCGAAGAAACGAACGATTTCATCAGTAAGCGTTTCCGGTCGGCGTAACGTAAAATGGACCGGTTTAGCGTTTGAAAACAAAATGAACAAATGAAAAAACGATCAGCTTTCGTTCCATGAATGTACAGACGGTCAAAACTGTAAACGACTTCGTCGATTTGCGCGTAATGAATAGGAAACGCCGTCAAATGCCAATAGATTTCATCTTTGCATAAATCGTAAATTAAAATCGTAAATATTTTTGCTATATGGCTCGGTAAAGCGATTAAGATGCCTCATTCTTTCGCTTAAACTAACATTCGAACAGAATCAAGATACAACGGGTGAGTTACCAGAAAATTACTTATAAAACATTTAGCACTGATCAAATGCTGCTCGAAACGTTTTTCTTCCAATCGGCAAAAAAGCATTTTCTCCAACTACGACCGAAAGCCAAGGCTTCAAAAATTAGAAATGAAATGTGTCTTTGAAAATTTGAATGCTAAACTGCTTTGTCTCATAACGCAGTTTGAACTTGCTCGTCAAATCTAAATTTATTTATGATGATTTTGTCTTATTTGTGATAAAATCAAATTCCAAAACTTTGAAAATTTTAATTTATTTTACTAAGCTGAATTCAGTTTTTTTCGTAATACGTTACGACGTGTTCAAGGGTTCATTGTAGTAGGAGGTAACATCTATAAAAGAGCAATGTCTCGTAATGAAGGTCATAAACAGTTCAACATTTGGACAAAAACAGATCGACAGTTTGTCGACATTTCGTTATAAATCGTCGCGGAACGACGTTTCATTACTGTGCAACTTTTACAAAACTTAAGACAAAAAAAATTATGATCCTGCTAGTTTTCATCACCAGTCTTGCACAAGTATCCTGATATTGTTTTATTATCTAATTACAATATAGTATATACGTTATTTGTTTCTTTTTTAAGTTTGCGATCGCGAATGATGAAGGAGAAATTTCACTACCGTTAAGGCCCCTTACGGGTCACGTAGTTCAACGTAATGCGCCATTACTAAACGGGTTCATTGTCGTCGGCAACGACGATCACCTCCCGAATGGTCATCCACTCATTGGTCAGTTGGAAGCACCAGGTCCCCAAAGTGGTTCTCCGCCAGGCTCGGCTGCTCCTCCGGGCGCCGCTACTCCCTCTCCTGCGGACACTCAAACAGGACGTCCACGAAGAACGAGAAAGCCGACTACGCCGAGCGTTCCTTCGACGGAGGGAACCGTGGAACCACAGTCTTCCCTAGAACCCTATTCATCGACGGGTGTTCAGCCTGACTCCTCGACGTTATCGCCTTCGGAAATTTCTTCCTTATCGACTTTCGACAGTAGTATTACAGTTCCGATCGAACCGGAAAATGTCACCGATACTCAATCACAAGAATCAGAAATCGTAACTACCGAATCACCTGAAGCAAAGTTTTACGTCGTTCGCTCTTGTTCGGTTGTTCAATGCAACTCCGTTAGCGTTTGCAAAGTGATCGACAACGAAGCGAAATGCATTCCGACAGTGGGCGAGAAGCGCGGTCAATGTCCAGCAAAAGGTGAAAATTCGAAACCTCAAGACGATAAGACGTGCGCAAAACCTTGTACAAACGATCAAAGTTGCGACGACGATTTGAAATGTTGCACAATTAGCTGCGGAAAGTCGTGCCACAAGCCAAGTAAATTTGCTTGTTCGTGTCTGAATTTAGTTCAACAGTTTAGCATTGTTACTTTTATTGTAGGACCAAACAATCCTTGCGAACCTAAGCCTTGCCCGAAAGGACAGCGGTGCGAACCTGAAATAAAGTCGTGTTTAGAATCTCCTTGTCCTCAATATCGCTGCATTAGTGCAACCAAACCGCCCCCGTCCTAACGTTAAAATGTTCATTTCTTTATTTGTTTTTTTTCTCTAGCATGCTCGGTTTTCATAAAATTCATTAAAACTTTTCTCTCTTTCATAACAAATTCGTCAACTACAACAATCTGTAAGCGACGTTTCATTAAACTGTGTCAAAAATGGTTTCGTATTTTTCTTGCATTCCTTTGGGAATCTTGGCTTTTAGATTTTTTTTCTCGTTTCAAAGGTTTTTTTCACAGGTATGAACACTTTACTTTAATGTTCGTACTTTCATATATTACTTCCGTATCGTTTGCGTTACTCAAGGGTCGCATTTGATACGGAGAAAAACCTTGGAGTTTCAACGGTAAATTTGCGAAAAAATTGAGCGACAACAAAAATTAGCATTATTTCCTCTTTCATAATCTAACGAGGGAAGGGTACCGGGTGCCGGTCGCCGATCGCGGTGTCACATATATGAAATTGAAGCCCTTCTTCAGC
>JAQGBA010000678.1:0-26380 GCA_034698125.1 Prionchulus punctatus
GCGTTATGATGGCACGTTTCCGGACTGCAAGTGCTTGTGCTGTCAGTGTACTCTCTGGGTAGATCAGCCCCCAGTTTCCAACAAGCGTTTCATATATCCTCTGCCCGATGTCGATATTATAATTATTATAATTTTAATGTCGATATTATAATTAATTAATTAATTAGGAACAATTGTTGTTCTTCATTTAAGAAAGACAGGCGCTATAGTCATAATTGAAACTTGTTTTGATTAAATTTTTAAAAAGTGGACGTAGTATTTCATTTAAGTTCAAATATTATTCATGACGACAGAACGAATAGAGGACTTTTTTTCTACTGAAGAAACGTAGATTATGTCGCACCAATATTTTTCACAGTATACGTTACCGGTGTAAACAAATATCATTTTATTGGTGTCTTTCTTCCAAATCGGTTGCTTGTAATAAATATTGATAAACAGTATGGGTAATTCAATTAACCAGTTGTTATCTAAATTACAAGGTGACGACTATCAGCCGAAGTCACGAGCGCAACCTGCAATCACTTCATCGCCTTATTTACGATCCGCCATACAATACAACCCAATATTGAGCAACTTTTGCGAATTAAATTCAGAAAGGGAACAATCTAATGGAAAATTGCTATTGTCCGGTCCAGTTGATAAAGAAGCCCAAAGTCGACGATTAAAAATATTCAAAGAAAACATGTTAAAACTGAAAAATAAAACGGTAACTCTTTTTGTCGCTTTAGGGATTATCTCAAGTTTTGAGTAGAAAATCAGATTTATCATTTTCAGCAAAGTTCCGCCAGAGAAGAATCAACGAGTAATCGAAAATTAATCATCATGCGTCATGGAGAACGAGTGGATCGAGTGTTTATGGGTTGGACGAAAATTTCCTTCGCCGAAAAATCTATCTACAAACCGTACGATCTAAATATGCCCATTAGAGTGCCGGAGCGACAAGATTGCGGCCACTACGTCGCAGATCCGCCGATAACGGAATTGGGTGATTTCACATCGCGAATGGTCGCAAGATGTTTGCGTATGTCTCATCAAACAGTCACCGAAATTTACTGCAGTCCAGCGCTCCGCTGCGTCCAAACGGCTCATTGTACGCATATTTGTGAAGCGTTTTAGATTTCCTGACAAATTTCCTTGTGTTTCTTAGATATACAAAAAATCTGCAGACGCAACCATCGATGCAAATTAAAAGTGGAACCCGGTTTGTTCGAATATCTCGGTTGGTACGACAAAGATTTTCCCCAATGGATGACGATAGATGATTTGATGAATTACGGTTACGACATAAATCAAGAATACGAGGTGATCATAGATGAAGAAAAAATGAAAGAAATACACAGATCCGAATCAGTAGCAGATTATTATCAACGTTCAAATAAAGTACTCTCTGTTTTTCGGTTTTGAATTCACGAAACTATTCGGATAAATCTTGCAGGTCATTCAAACTATTTTGAAACAAGTTACGACGTCAAAAACTATTACTGTTATTGTCACTCACGCTTCTTCAATCGACGCTTGTTCACGCCAATTACTTCGACGCCCCATAAGTTTACCGAATGCATTCGATGCAAAACCTATTGGTGAATCGTATCCGTACTGTTGCGTGTTGCCGCTTCAAGAAAAAGACGACAAAAGTTGGACCATATTAGACCGATTGTTACCCACTATAACGTATCTCGAGTACGATAATCGGATCGATAGTAAAAGTTTTAACAGAATGTGAAAAATGTTACTGTATTTTGTTTTGTTAAATGTTATCGTATCTACTAATTGAGCTAATTTCTATTCAATATTTATTTTTATTCAATTGATTAAGTTTTTGCTGACACGAATTTTATTAAAATAAATTGCTAACCTTACGTTTACAGGGTACTCAACGTGAAAAACATAAAGAAATAAGCAATATTTCGACATTAAAATGTAAATTTTTGTTTATAATTTTCAAAGAACTTTAATACAATTGATTAGGATTGTACAATCAAAAACATTCCAAATATTTCCTCCGAAAATTTCCTTATAAACGAGAACTACGTCCGGTTTCCGAATCAAAGTAGCACGAATTATTTAAGTTTGTGCAACACAAGTTCTCAAAAAACTGCAGAATTATATTGTTGCACCTTTAAATTGACCGAAAATATACGTACTTCTATGAAACGATGTTTGTTCTGAAAAGTTCTTCCACAATTAAAATATCGCGCACATTGCAGAGTTGATCTGAATATGAAAATAGGAAAGAAAACCTTGATGTGCCATTTGCGCACGTTTATGGGGACGATTTTGAATTCATGTTGTTGCGTCATTTTTACCGAAGTTTTAGATCTGTAATAAAAGTGCACACGCTACTCGTTAACGATTACGGGAAAATGGCAGAAGTAAATGGAGTCATAGACGAAAAGAAACTCAGCAAAAAGTAAGTACTTATACTTACCTAGTACGGGCGGAAGAAAGAATGTTCTTTTTTAAGTTCTCATATGTACAATAATTCGTTCGTAAATCCTATGTATGTTGAGATGTATTTTTGAAAACGTAATTACCAACGTTATACACCATGTTTGCTTAGCTTGACATAGATGTTTTTCTTGAACGACTGTTACCTCAAGACTTTTTCATTTTCATACTTTCTTGAATTTAAATACCCGTCAAGTATTATGCCTATTTGTTCAGAAAATGAAACTATTTGCCCATTACTTTTTCGATGTGTTCGTTATTCAAGAATTAAGCACCGTAAAGCTAGCCGTTTTATATCTATCAGCTTTTTCCGTTTCTTCTTTCTTTGTATTTGTGTTCCTATTTACACTTTTAGTGCAATGAAAAAACAACAGAAAGAAGCTCAGAAAGCCAAGGAAAAGGCAGAAAAAGATGCCAAAACTGCGTCTACCGAAGCTAAACCGGAAAAAGCTTCGAAACAAGCTGAGAACGACGAACCGAAGGATGAAGTCGTAAGCAATTGAATTTTTTGTCAAACGAGCAAATTTTTTTGAGTGGCATTTATGTTTTATGTTTAGGGTTATCACGATTTTCGTGTAAACATGGTCGACGAAATGCGTAAAAACGGCGTTGATCCGTATCCTCACAAATTTCACGTTGATATTTCTTTAACCGAATTCATCGAGAAATATGGATATTTAGAAAAGGATAGTAATCTACCAGACGTCGTTCTTAGTTTGGCAGGTGCGTTAAAAGTGTCGCTTTTAGGCGAAATTGATTTACCGGTAGACGAATTAATTTTCAGGTCGAGTGCACGCGAAACGAGAATCGTCTCAGAAGTTGATATTTTACGATTTGCGGGGCGAAGGCGTTTGTTTGCAAGTCATGGCTAACGCCAGGTTATACTCGAAAGGGGTCGATGAATTCACGAAAATAAACGAACTAATTAAACGAGGCGACATTATCGGATGTCGGGGTTATCCCGGTAAGCATTGTATGCTTGACTTTTGCGCTACATGTTTTTCATTAGGTGATTCCTTTTTTGTTTTCAGGACGAACGAAAACCGGTGAATTGAGTATTATGCTCACCGAGTTAACTCTTTTGACGCCTTGCTTGCATATGTTGCCTCATTTACATTTCGGACTGAAAGATCAAGAAACTCGTTATCGTAAACGCTATTTGGATTTAATTATGAATGAAGACGTTAAGCAAAAATTTATCAAACGTGCGAAAATAATAAACTACGTTCGTAAATTTTTGGATTCGTTAGGTTTCCTCGAAGTAGGTCGATTTGGCACGTGTTCTTTATTTTTTGACTGTCTATTCGAGCAATTTTTGTGCTTCAGGTTGAAACCCCGATGATGAACATGATTGCAGGAGGCGCTACGGCCAAACCGTTCGTGACTCATCACAATGAATTAGATATGAATTTATTTATGAGAGTTTCGCCAGAGCTTTACCTGAAAGTAAAAATTGCACGTTTTCTTTACCCTTATCTCTTAAAAAAAATGTACTCTTTTTATTTCAGATGCTTGTCGTCGGTGGAATGGATCGCGTTTACGAAATCGGTCGACAATTTCGAAACGAAGGAATAGATTTGACGCACAATCCTGAATTCACAATGTGTGAGTTTTACATGGCTTACGCTGATTACAATGACATAATGAAAATCACCGAAGATATGGTTTCCGGTAAGAAGTCGTCTACTCTTTACGGATTGTTTTGTGTTTCGTTCTGGGTTCAAAACGGTTTTCGTCGCATTTAAGGCATGGTCATGCATTTATTTGGCTCGTATAAGATCGATGTTCATCCAATGGGCGTCGAAGGCGTAGTCACAATTGATTTCACGCCGCCGTTTCGTCGCGTCAATATGTATGAAGAATTAGAGAAAAAATTAAATATTAAATTACCAGCTCCGGCGGAATTAGGGAAGGAAGGTAATTCGACTGCTTTTTTAAACTTCTCTAAGTTACGAGCCTAAATCTTTGATCATTGTTTTCATTTCAAGAAAATCGAAAATTATTCGATAAATTATGCGTCGAACGAAACGTCGATTGTCCATCGCCGCGAACTGTTACGAGACTAATCGATAAAGTGAATTAATTAAAAGTTTCTCGTTTCGTCAGTTAAAAGTTTCGATTATGTGTTTAGCTCGTCGGAGAATTAATCGAATGCGAATGTATTAATCCGACGTTTTTGATCGGGCATCCACAAATTATGAGCCCGTTAGCTAAATGGTACGCAAAACACAATTGTTTCTTTTTCATTGTTTTTTCAGATGCTAAAAACCGTCTCATAATGGTTTTCAATTTGTTCCTTTAACATTTAAGGCATCGAACGATTCCTGGATTAACGGAACGGTTTGAATTATTCGTCATGTCCAGAGAAGTGTGCAATGCGTACACGGAATTAAACGATCCTCGCGTACAACGCGAAAGATTCGAACAACAAGCTAAAGTAAATTTTATTAACGTTTTGCTGTTTTGAACTTTTACCTGTCGCTTCTAAACCCATTTCATGCCATTCATGCATTTCATTCATGCATAACTGTTAATGTCACATAACCTAATCGTTAAAGGATAAAGCAGCCGGTGATGACGAAGCGCAAATGGTTGACGAAACGTTTTGTAACGCGCTAGAATTCGGTTTGCCGCCGACCGGTGGTTGGGGCATGGGCATCGACAGGTTGGTTATGTTGTTAACCGACAGCAGTAACATTAAGGTTCGAAGAAAGCTAATTGAAACTTACGTAAAAGACGCAAGATAATGCTTATTTCTTGTTGCAGGAAGTACTTCTCTTCCCTGCGATGCGTCCCGTTGCGCAAACTGCTGAAGATGTTGGTACTGAACGAAAGAATTAGTAAAGAAACAAACGAGAAAAAAAAAAATTTCAATGCGAATAATATTGTTGCGCGAAATATTTTAGTAAAAAAGCGTAAAAAATCGAACAAAAGATTGATAATAAAGTAAAGTAACATTTGTTACTACAGTCGAAGTCAGTCGGATAAGTGCAACATGTTCTCATTCCTCGATTTTTTGGCATATGTTTTACGTGTAGTTGCAGTTCGGCTAAGTGCAAGTCGGATAACTGCAAGAGTCGGACAAGTGCAACGATTTTTCAGGCCCCAACTCCCATTTTACTTCGCTTAACTGCAATTTTTGATTCATTTTTATTCGTTGCCCCCAAATGTGCCAAATGTACTGCTGCTTATATTAAAACAACATTAAAATAAAAATTCTTTTATTTTTTTGTAAAACATAATTAATTTTTTTCATCTCTAAATCGCCGCAGTCGTTACAGGCTTACGTATATATTTTTTAATATGCCTCCTACTTCGAAAAAATTGGGTCACTTTAAACTTTGCTAAAAAGTCGAAGTTTTAAAAAAGAAACAAGTTGATGTGCTAGGGAATATGATGTCGATCCGGCGACGATTTCGAGAATTAAAAAGAATGAGGACGAGATTCGAAATAAAGCATTAGCGAATGGAAATTTAAGTCGAAACGAGAAAAAGAAAGTGTGTAATGATTTGGCTGTGCTTGTGTTACAGTGCTTATATGTTTTGAAAGATTTTGTCAATGAACACTCAAAAACATATACAACCATACTGTCCAATACATAACAGGAAAACTTCGGATAAGTGCAATTTTTTTTTAAAAATGGTTTAAAACTTCGGATAAGTGCAACTCCGGATAAATGCAACTTTTTTTGGCGTCCCGAGGGCTTGCACTTATCCGACTTCGACTGTATATGGAACACGTTCGCAGGTAGTACAGCAACCAAGTTTTTTCAAAAGCACAACTGGGCGAATAAAAGCTTCACAATTAGGAAATTAAGTAAGTAACAATTTTTGTTTTATCAGCGTTTGAACTAACATATTATTTCTTTTTAAATTTCTTGAACTGAAATTAAATTTACGCCAAGATTTGTAAAATTCTTCCCATTGCGACAAAAAATGCGAAATTATGCGTTAATGATATCGCACACCTTTTTAATTTGGGTATTCAGATTTAAATGTGAATGTTCCTTGTGCTAGCTAAAATAGTAAATCGCAGTTTTGAGAGATAGCATTTCGGCCGTCGAAAATCTTCTTTGATAAATCTCGAAAATCTCTCTTTGATAAACTAAAACTTTTAGTGAAAATTACTTTCACCCTTTTTTATCAATAATCTGCATTCTATCCTTGAGCTCTTTTACTTGTGCATGCAATGAATGAAAAAACAGTTTCTACGAAGCGATTTTTATCCCTGTGAGGTATTGTTTTGGTCCTTTGTGACACATTTTGAAACTGAATTTTTCCTGGAAATTTGACAAATTATTCTTCTACCATTAACTCATGTAGGCGGTGAAATAGTTTCGCAAAAATACGACTAGTTTTCAATCAACTTTTTCTTTATATTCAAAAATATTCTTCTTAAGGTCATTTTGTCAAAAGAAAAAACTAGTCGTTTATGTTAGAAACTGTCTTATTATTGCTCAATTTTCATGCTGCATAAGTGCGTTCATACGAAACAGGAGTGTAATGAAGCACGTTTTAATGTCGTCTCAAAATGCAACCGTAAAACTGTTACTGTTCGTAGCCTTGTTTCACCTGGCATTACAACAACAGAGTAAGTTTTTTTGAACAGGTGATGGATGTTTCTAAAATTGCTTCATTTAACCAAATTTTACTTATGAAGCAACGAGCGATGGGTGTTTTACGAAATTTGATAACAAGAAAGTGCAATGCTTGACTCCGATTAACAGTCAAACAGGAATCAGTGAACAACAATGTCGAGATTTATGTTATCAAAATTCGCCTCAATGCCAAGGTGTTCAATACCAAGCAATTTCCATGCAATGCGAATTATATAGTAGCATTCCATCCGGACGAAGGAAAAAACGCGACCAGCAGTACGTTGGTGGTCAGAAAAATTACGGTGGTCAACAGGTCTACGTACCACCAACGCAGGCGTATAAACCTCAACCTTACGTTCCCACTCCTCAACCTTATCAACCACAACCGTATGTTCAAACACCTCAACCTTACAAACCTAAACCTTACGTTCCAAACACTCCTCAACCATACAAGCCGATTCCGAAACCATACGGTGGTGGAGGAACTTATCAGTAAGTAAGATTGAAATATTGTTCGCTTATCTCACTTTTCGCAGTACATTTTCATTTCATGAAAACGATTGAATTCCTGTCACCGTTCAGTGAGCGCGTAGGACGAGGTTTCGTACAGAAATATATTTTGTTTTATTTATTTGTTTGTTGAGAAAGAAAAAGAGGACAGGTCTATCTGGAACATGAAACCTACGCGAATTTTTGTTTAATGTGATGATTTTGGTTTCAGAAAACCTGTCGGTTGCGGAGGGTACGGAGCATCTGTGACCAACGTCGACGGTTATACATATTATAAACCAACTGGTCAAACTGGGTGCGGAGGAAGTATTTGAAGGCTATTGTTTGTTTATATTAATTGTTTAACTGTTTCAACGCCGTCTTTGTTTTAGGTTGTCCAAACGGCGGGTGTACCTTAATTGGGGGTGATTCAACTCTGGCACCTTTACCCACGGACCCAGTTACCGCTCCACCGGTTTTACCCCCACAAGGCAAACTATTTTTAGTATATAAAGCTGAAGAAAAGTCGCAACTTTGTTCATTTCACTTTCAGCAACTTGTGATGCAAGCCAAGTTGTACGATATATGGAAATTAAAGGTTACCAATTGTCGGGCAATCCTGATCAGCAGTTTGCTGCTGCAAATGAACAGGAATGCACTCAAACATGCACAAACAACAAAGTATCATTAGCATTTTTGATTTTGTTAAGTTTCCAACGAGTTTCCGAATTCGTTTAAGTTACCCAGCGGTACTTTTGCTCCTTGTCAATCGGCAGATTTTAATTTCGTAACAAATCAATGTTCGATCGTTTTAAACGCTTCTCCACCAGCCGGAACTGCAACACCGACTCCGAACCCAAACGTTAATCACTACGAAAAAGTCTGCTTAGATTGTAAGTTTGCTGTGCTGGTTTTGGTCACGTTAAGAGCGAAAAAATTGTTTCAGCTACGACTGGCCAGATTTGTCCCGGTCCGATAATAAAAGCACCTCAAAAGATTTTGGTCGGCTATGCTGAATCAGTTGTGACAGCAACGAGTTTTGCTGATTGTTTGCAAAACTGCGTCAACGCGCAAACTCGATTTGGTTTCAAATGTTTGTCCGGTCAATTCTATCCTAGTGTAAGCAATGTGTTACAAGTTGAACTGCAATTCAACATCGAAAATTTGTATTTTGCTCCTTTTATCTTTTCGTAGGAGGCAGGTGACAATTGCATATTAAATTCAGACACCGCCGCCACTCAACCGTCGTTGTTCACCGATGAAGTCAAAGATAAAGTTGATTATTTCGAACCAGGTTGCCTTCCGTCAATGGCAAATAAAAGTAAATTTAATATCCTGATCAAGTTTTCTCCTTGCGAATCTAGATTCGATTCCGAAGAAATACATTTTAGGAGACATATTGAGAGACGTTCGCGTACCTGGCGACGCAAATAAAGATGTAAAACTCCCACGAAATAGAAATGTGATTTGGATAAATGTGGAAAATTGGGGTTCGTGGACACGATGCGACACTGTCACCGGCGTTCACAAACGATTTCGCCAATGCGCTGGATTCAATCCAAATAAATGTTTCAAGGAAAATTATAAATGCGATCCAAAAAATCGTAAAGAAGAATTTTATCTAACCGGTTACCTCCTTGTTGAGCAGGGTATTTAAGGATTTTTTCTATAATTACAAATTCAGGTGCAGCAGAATGGGGTGCAATCAATGACGAAGAACTTCCGCCTGATGCGAAAAAATCTCAGAGTTCTGGTGGGGACACGAACTCGTCCCTGAACAGTTTTAATTTCAAAGCAAAGGCAGAGCAAATGATCACAACTACTGTTGCAGCTTTCACGGATGGATTATCAGTTACGCAACCGACGGATCAAGATGTAAAACAATCAATCATTCCACTTCCAACTCGTCCGCATCATTCTGCGAATCCTTTGAGTGACAACGAAGTTCCCGAGGACGGTAGAAAACAAAATGATCAAGCGATGAAAGAAAGTAAAAGTCAACATTCGTCGAACTATTGCGAGCCGGTAATAAAGTTGGATGGATCGCTGGATTGCAAACACGGTTTTCGTTCGTTACCGAATAACATAAAACAACCATGCACACCTCGTACTGGTAACGGATCTTGTTAGGCTTTTGTACACACCGTTACCATGCACCGTTTATATTGTAAGCTCTGAATTTATTTTAAAACAAATTTAATAATAAAAAATTCAATTCGTTTAAAATTTAAACAAAAATAAAACGCTTAGTCGAAGGAAACGATTCTAATGAATTACTTTAAAGGAAACAGATTAGTAGATACAGCTTTGAACGTAACGTAAAATTATTCCTGTAAAGCAGATATATTTAACAAAAAAGATACCACAAGACAAATAAAAAGCAAAACCACGCAATGATTATGATATCTGTTGCACGCGCCGTCGATTGATAATCCGATGATCCAAAACCGAACGCTCCTTTAGTTTGATTTCGTCCTCGAGGTCTCGGTGGCGAAATATTTTTTCGCGTATCGTTGCGATTGTCCGTACGACCGTATAGCGGAACGATTTGTTCTTTGTCTATCGGAGCGTTGCAAGTCGGACATGCGAATGATTTCCAGTCGTTTGATGATGCAGCAGAGGCGTTCTTCGTTTTGTTTTCATTCCGTTTTGTATTTGATGCCGGGCTCGACGAACTCGTTCCCAATTCTTGATGCAAACACGGCCAACAGAATAAATGACCGCAGAAACTGACGACGGGATCTTTAGCTTGACTTTTGCAAATGTTACAATAGAATATGTGACAATCATGACTTTCTTCGGCCGATGATTGGGCAAATGTCGATGCCGTCGCAGACGTTTGAGCAGAACTTGGACTAGTCATGATCAGAAAACCATAATTATCAACAAAAAACTGATTCGAATAGTTTCAACTGTGCTGTCAAAAGTGTAACGTGTGCAATGATGCAAACTATCATGAAACAAGTAAGCGGTTTCAAAGATCAACAACAAACAAACATTAGACAAAGCTTGCGAGTTTCCCTTCACGATGTTTTCTTTCAAAGGTTCGATTCAAGTACCTATATCGAAAATTCCATGTCGTCCAGACAGACGACTTCAAATATGAATTTGAAACGTAACAATGAGGCAAAAAATTACATTTCACCCCGTTTGTCAATACAGCTTATTTTTGCTAGTAATGTAATATTTCCGCAAGATGCAAAGCAAATGCTGAGCGACAACTTAACGAAAAGCGAGCTACACATTTTTAAACTAAAAAAAACAAACTTTCAGTAACTATAGAGGGATTAACACTAGATCTTCATGACATAGATGTAATCGTCTCGATATCGATGGAAATTTCTTCAACTATCAATTTGCCAAGATCTGTCATGATTTGTGGCAACCCTTTGATAGTCCCCGCGAGGGCGCAGGAGTAGCAAAGAAGCCCTTATAATTGAAATGCAACTGTTCTAATTCTTGCGAGTTACCACTTCTTCAAAGCTGCGTTCACGATTTCTGTTGTATTTGTTTTGGATGTATTTGTGAAGCTTTTTATGACCTTGTTCTTTTAAATTGAAAATATTGATATTAAAAGGGGAGGTAGAAAACCGTTCGTAATTCACGAACATTACTGTTATTTTTAGCAAAATCCGCTCACGTGATGCAAAACTAGCGTTTCTCTTTACACACAGAAAACAACGAATTCATTTCCATAATCAGTTTCGCTCGTGATAGGTCGGTCGGTAATTTGTCTCGCACGAAGGTCATGGCGGACAACGAAAAAGACAAGAGGCCAAAATGTTCAGTCATGGTTGACAACGAAAAAGATAAAAAGCCAAAAGTTTCGTTCAAAGTATTAGCCGCACAGCAAGGATGGTCCGACGAGTCGTTACGCAAATGCTACGATGGAGAAAAGGTTGCGCTACCTCATGGAGTGAAAATCATCCGATATCCGACAGACTATCTCGAAGTAAGTTGCCTAATAATGTGCAACTCTTCACCTTTTTAAATTCGTGCAGCGTTCTTTCAGGATACGTTCAAAAATCAGCCTGTTTCGAAGCCAGATCGCGATTACGTCAAATTGGAAACCACGTTCTACGAAAATTTGAAACATATGTCGATTGCCACGAAGAAATCACCGCCGAAAATCGTTCCTGATAAGCGTTCTGCTTCCGTTGCTCATAAAGAAGATTAATTTCAGTTTCATGCGTGTTTTCCCGAAATGTTTACGTAAAAAATTAAATTATGTTCGTTTTAAAATCTGTGGTTTTCATCGATGTACTATATTTTTATGACCATTTTTATTTTTATTTAACATTTTTACGTTTCATGGAAAAATGAAAGTTATTAAATGTTGACAAGGCTCAAAATACGTGGAAAAATAGATCAATTAACAATTTTCAACTTTAACTCTTTGAAATCTTGATAATTTTCTTCAAAAACATTATTTACGTTTCCAACTCGAATTGCCTGTTTTACTCAACAAGTCTAATCGGCGATTCGAGTTGGCAACAACGACAGATGCTCGCTAATGCAGCTTAACCATACATAATCTGTTGGTGATTGCGTTGTTAAAGACCAACGATAGTTGCCAGCTTTCGTTTAACATAGACTAGACTGTGACTTCGTTGGCTACTTTTGGATGTCGAGAAAAGAAACTAAAAAAGGACGTTCGCGCGCGCAAAGAAACAATGGTATACGTGAGCGAACGAGCACTTTAAAACGATTACGTTGTTTCATTCGACATCCGGTCACGTTTGGCGAAAGAACAAAGAGGTTCAACACGTGAATGTTGATGATGATCATGCATTGCGTGCGCGATTAGGATCTGTTCTTTAGTACTGACTGAGTAGGTAAGCTTCAGTCAGTCAGTCAGTCAGTCAGTCCGTTATAGCAGGACGTCGAGCAGTCGGTTGGTCCCTCAACTCTGTTCACTACTTCGTATTTGACTCTCAAACTTGAAAGTATGGTGCATGCTGTGTATGTACCCGAGGATACGGAATTTTGGATTAAGTATTCCAAAGAAATTATCGCTCAACAACGAGAATACCCAACGAATCAAGTCGCATTTCAAATTGATCATGGCTCTGGACTCGCTGGATATCGAGGTTCAAAACACTATCAACGCGGTGCTGGACTTGTGCGTGGACGTGCAAGTCTGTTCCGTCGAGCATTGCCTTTGCTTAAATCTGCTGCAAAAGTTGTTGGAAAACAATCATTGAGTGCTTGTGCAAATGTAGCCGCTGACCTCGTTCAAAGGCGTCCATTTAAAGAATCTTTTGAAGAACGCGGGCGTTCATCTGCTAGTAATCTACTTCACCACGCTGGCGATGCAATTAGTCAACGGGTTCAGGTTTGGGTTGGAGAAGAGATACGAAAAATGGACAAACGCTTTATTCGTTGGGTTTGGAGGAAGAAAAAGACGAAAAAAGTTGATGAGAAAGCAATACCGTCTGCTTGCGAATTATCCAACGGATGAAATGATATCTCATGAAGAAGCATTAAAGCCAGATATTGTTGTATTGTTGGTGATCCGACAGATTCTACTTCTGACGAAGACGGAAATAATGCTGAGGACGAAACTGAAAGTGAAGAAGAAGAAGACGAAGACGATGGAGAAGAATAAGAAAAATTGGAGATAGTGCCTTATGTACCTTTTCCTAATAAGATAGCGAGTCGTAGAGGCAGAAAGTATTAAAGTTAACTGCAAAATTTCCCTAATAGTCGTTAAACATATATCAAAATAATTTGGCTTCATTATATTATTTAAAAGACATTGTATGTTTATGTTAGACATTATTTATGTTATAGATAAAATAAAATATATTAGTCAAAATAAATATTTCTCGCTTTTACTTTAAAAAATTTCATAATTTCTGAACAAGTTAATATTTCCACTTTCTATTTCGGTATCATCCCTTTTACAGTACGACAGAGCAACATCCAATAACTTTCTAATAATAATAATAATAATAATAATAATAATAATATTACTATTTACTCGGCTTCTATAAAAGAAGGTGTAGAACACTGTATAAACATGGCAATACAATTAATAATTCTCCTGACCTTAAAATTGAGCTTCTGTTGCCAATTAGTTTCGCTCCTTGTTTCGAATCTGCAAGAACATAAATATTGTCAGTCGTTTACTGTTGAAGTGGATTCTGTTTCGATATATTTCTACATTTAGACTAGACTGACTAGAAAGTTAACTATCGTTAACAACGCCTTTCTGTCCGGAATACAACCGAATTAACCAGTAGTTCTAATTTCCCTCCTCCTTCTTTAATAAGCAGCTTAGCAGCTTTTAACAACAGCAGGTGTGTTTTCAGTTTAGACTTACCCATTCGTTTATAAAATATAAAACACTGGAATTTTGTAAAACTGAGAATAATCGCAGAACGCAACTAGTAATCAATTATCAGTCAAAATCGGATTAGTAAGTATAAAAAGCAACATTTAACACACGTGGAATCACATAGTCATTTATTGTTCACTTTCGTATGCGTCCGATTCGTCTCCCGATTATTTTCCCGATTCAGCGCTACTTTCTTCTTAGTTTTCTTCTTTCTTATCTTCTTTGTCTTTGCTTTCTTTCTCCTTTTTGACTTTAGCTTCTTCTCGGAATTTGAGTGGATAAACTTGACGACGTGGTGCTTTCAGTGCCATCGGGCTTTTCCAAAATTGAACTGGATTTTCTGGACGACCTTCAGGTGCGACTGCTACCAGAGCGACGACACGTTCACGTAGCAGGGGTTTCGGACCGTCTTTGTATGGTTTAGCTGTTATCTAAAATAAAATAAAGTTAAAAGAAGGAATTCTTAGTAAAATCCTGCTGTTGTACCACTTACGATGATTGTTGCATTTTCTCTCGGTTTCACGTATCCGTGGCCGGTTGAAATCGAACTTCGGTGCGGTGATTTTGAGCCTGAATGCCACAGTTTGATCGGTACCATTTGTGATGATCAATACTTGCTTTCATTCCGTATCGTTAACACGTCACCTTTCTATAGTTCAACATTTTTTAGAATTTTTTTGCTGTCGACAGCCATGACCAGGCGTTATCGAAAATAACACAATTGAAGAAGCGTATGCGTGGAATTTGCGCACACGCCCGGTCAGCAGGACAACACCAGTATTAAAATGATGTGAATCAAATGACTGCCTCAAATGTCTAAATTCAATTTTAATTAAAAATTAAAAATCAAATAATTATTAAATAATTGATAACAGCGTTAACAATTTTATCTGTACGTGTTCGATTTCGTTATCAGTCAATTTAAAAATGTGACGTTTCCACATTATGGTAGTAAATTAAACCTGACTTAATCTGCGTCAAAAAATTACATTCTTATCGTTTATAAGTTGACACGTATAATCAGCAAGATAAATTACTGTCAGCACGAGCAAACAGTATCTTGATATTTTCAAAGACAGTGTAGATTGAGGCTGAGCTTCAAAATGACGCATTTTGTTCAAGTATCCTTTTTGCTTTTGAACGTTTTATTAATTTTTAGTGCTAATGCGCATCCAAAAAGTAGCTCTAAATTGAAACTTTCGAAACAAGAAATCGTACGCCGCGATAAATTTCTGGGACAACGGATGCAATGCGCAATTTGCAAATTAGCTGCCGAAGGAATATTAGACATTTATTCGAAACAGTCTACAATAGAATGCCTCGAAGCTATCGCAATAAAAGTCTGCGAGATTCTTCATATCGATGATGCTGATGAGATGGTGTGCACGGCGATTATACCACAGTTTCTTGTAAGAAGTTTTTTTTAAATTGAACGAAATCATTTATTGCTATCGTTTTCATTTGTTGAGGACGAAGTATTGTACATTTTTGGAAAAATTGTATTAGCCCCAGATCAGTTGTGCAATTTGATACTGAACGACCAGTGTGGTACTGCTTATCGCCCACGAGAGACTGTATGGAATGTTACTATTCCGTCCTCGAAACCCCCTGTAGTAACGCCCACACCGCCGAGAGTATGGATACTTTCGTGTAACATGATTTTACGGAAATTGACGCATCATACAAATTTTTTGGTATTTTGAAGGATGGTTTGCCAACGTTAAAAGTTTTACACTTGTCCGATATTCATTACGACAAACTTTATCAACCAGGAGCCGACGCTGACTGCAGTGAACCACTTTGTTGTCGAGAATATGAAAATCCTACAGAAGGCAGTAAGAAATTGTGTACAAGCGTTTTTGAAATTACGATTACGTTTTGTTACCTAACTGTTTAGCTTCTGACCCAGCTGGACAATTTGGAAGTCCACGAGGAAATTGTGACATACCGATAGGGACGTTGGATAATTTGTTTCAACATTTACAAGCAAATAATGACACGGTAATATAAATAGCTTTGCCAAGCACGTTATCGAAAGAGGTTTTACTTGTTCTTGTTTCAGTTCGATTATGCAATCTGGACGGGCGATTTGCCTGCTCACAATGTGTGGAATCAAACGAAAGAAGATCAATTGACGGCGTATAAAACTTTGACCGATATGTTTTTGAAATATTTCCCTGACAAGAAAATTTATTCCGCCGTTGGAAACCACGAAAGTTCACCGGTTAACAAGTAATTTGTTGCTTTTTTTCGCTCGATTTTGGAAAGTTTGGTAGTATAAACAATTTTTGTTAGTTTTGCTCCTCATTATCCCGATCTACCAAAAGAATTCGACATGGCGTGGCTGTACGATTCATTAGCTGAAAGTTGGACGCACTGGGTCAATAAATCGCAGATTCCTTCTATTCAAAAGTGCTCTTACAATCTCCAAGATTGACGTAAAAAAACCTTTCGAATGTATTTCAGTATCGCATCCTACGTAGACAAACCATATCCAGGGTTGAGAATCATATCATTAAACACAGTTTATTGCTACAATAGCAATTAGTAAGTTAGGCCATATACTTAAAAGGAGAGAAACTCGATTCATAATGCGATCTTTCAGTTGGGTTTTCATAAATGAAACCGATCCCGATGGAGCATTAACGTGGCTCGTTAGCCAACTTCAAGAAGCCGAAGACGTTGGTGATAAGGTGCACATCATCGGGCACGTTTTGCCCGGACAATGCATGGCTCAGTGGAGTTTAAATTATTTCAACATCATCTACAGGTGCTGAAAGATTTGAATAAGAAGTCGCTTCGTCATTAGCATTTAGCGTCAGAAGTTTACTCATGTTACAGATATGAAAACACTGTCACCGGGCAATTTTTCGGCCACACTCACGCAGATGAATATTCTGTATTTTACGAAAATGCAGACTACACGCAAAGACCGTTCGGCATGTATTACGTGGGTCCTAGCGTGACGACATATTCGGATAGAAATCCTGCTTATCGGATTTATACGGTAGACGGGAACTACGAAAACAGTACGTTTAGCGTTTTAAATCACCACACGTACTATTTGAATTTATCCAAAGCCAATTCTGAATTAAATGCAACTTGGGAGTTCGAATATGATGCGAAAGTAAAAAACACTTTTTTAAAAACGTAATAATGTACAGAAATACGAAATTAATCTCAAATTACAGTCTGCGTTCGGTTTAAACAATTTATTCCCGCAAGATTGGAGCGATTTAACAAATATAATGTTGCAAAACGATACTGTATTCAGTCGTTACAACACGTAAGAATAATCTTTAATCGAGAGGCTTGCAACTGTGGAAAAGTTTGTTCAATTTTGTAAATTATATGAAGAGCGATTTTTGTTTCATTTAGGTTTTACAACAGACAAATTCGTGATTGCGAAGGAAGCTGCAAAGACGATCTGTTATGTGGAACTCGTTCTGCGCTTGCCAATTACGAAAGTGATCTTTGCACCGATATTAACAGTGAAAAGTATTCAAAAGTGGACAACCATCAGGAAACGGATCAACTGGATCCGATAGTTGTCCGTTTGTCGAAAGTTTTTCCTAACGGAATCAAAATTGAAGCACCCGAAGAATGTCAAGCTTCTACTTCCACAACTCTGACTAAAACTCGTCCAACGCGTCCCTCTCAACCAAACGCTACAACCACTACTACTCAAGCTTCAACCACCACTACTCAAGCTTCAACCACCACTACTCAAGCTTCAACCGCCACTACTCAAGCTTCAACCACCACTACTCAAGCTTCAACCGCCACTACTCAAGCTACAACCACCACTACTCAAGCTACAACCACCACTACTCAAGCTACGACACCCGCAGTTTGCACGACGCAAAAGTGCGATTGTGGAAGTAGCTCGACGCTGAGACCGATTTCATTCTTGGTTTTATTAGTGACTTGTTTTTATATTTACGTTACGTGGAATTAATTTCTTAGCGATTATGTAAAAGTGTGGACAATGCAAAAAATGTCTACTTTTAATACTAAAATGTCGTTTCGTTTGTCAAAATAACATTTTAACCGAAATCAAGCACTTTTTACAGAAAAACATCAAGAGGTGAAAAATATTTGTTTTTTACAGTTTTGTTTCGCTAGTTGGTCACAAATTATTTTAGAATGTTTTGCTTGTTTCGCTTACATATTACACGTTTTCGATTTCGTTATAATTCATTCACCAGCTGCTACTGCGTTATTAAGTTAAACCTCCTAGCTTATCAGTTGTTTAATCTTTTCTTAATCTTGTCAAAAGTTGAATTCGTTATCAATTGTAAGTTGAACAGTTGTTATATCTATTAAATTTATGATTTGTCAATAAAATCTAACCCCACCTCTTTTTTCAATGGTAATTGAAATCAAAGCTTCAAAATGTTGTCGTTTGTTAACAGTTCCCTTCTATTGTTGAGCATTTTCTTAATTTTCAGTACTACTGGGCATCCAAAAAGTAGTTCCCAAAAACTTTCGAAAATCGAAAAAGTTCACGAGGACAAATATTTGGGAACACGTTTGCAATGCGCAATTTGCAAATTAGCTGCGGAAGGAATATTGGACATCTATGCGAAACAATCAACTATTGATTGCCTCGAAGCTCTCGCAGTAAAAATCTGCGAGATTCTTAATGTTGATGGAGCCGATGATATGGTCTGCACGTCCGCTATTCCGCAATTTCTCGTAACGCTTTTAAAACAAACATCAGTTACGAAAAAGTTAATTTTGCGATCGTTTTCATTTCTTTAGGACGAAGTGTTGTACATTTTCGGTAGAGTTGTATTAGCGCCCGACCAGTTGTGCAATTTCATACTGAACGACCAGTGTGGTAATGCGTACCATCCGAGGCAGTCAATTTGGAATGTTACTATTCCAAGCCCGAAACCTCCAGTAATAGACCCAACGCCACCGATGGTAGGAATAAAGTTACTAGATTGATTATTCATTGTTATTGAATAATTCTAACAAGATTTTTGTTTTTACAAGGATGGTTCACCAACGTTGAAAGTTTTACACCTGTCAGATATTCATTTTGACAAACTTTATGAGCCTGGTACTGACGTTCAGTGTAACGAGCCTTTGTGCTGTCGTGAATACGAAATCGCTACGTATGGAAGTAAGGAAATCTTTTACGTTTCATTTTCACGCTTCACATTCTTTCATGTTCACTTACTCTCACGTTTCATTTTCACGCTTCACATTCTTTCATCTAGCTGCGGACCCTGCTGGGCAATTTGGCAGCCCCCATGGAAACTGCGATATTCCATTATGGACATTGGAGAACTTGTTTCAACATTTGCAAGCAACTGAAATAGTACTTAAATTTTAATTTTGGCTAATTTACGTTTTGAAAATGTTTCTTATGCTTTGTTTTACGTTTCAGTTTGATTACGTTATCTGGACAGGCGATTTACCTGCTCACAACGTGTGGAATCAAACAAAAGAAGATCAACTATCGGCGTACAAAACTTTGACGGATCTTTTTTTGAAATACTTTCCGACGACGAAAATCTATTCCGCTGTTGGAAATCACGAAAGTTCACCGGTCAACAAGTATTTTAACTATTCTTGTTTTGAAAGACGAGTTTAGTTCGCAAATTTTTTATAGTTTTGCTCCTCATTACCCCGATTTACCGCAACAGTTTGCAATGACATGGCTCTACGATGCACTGGCTGAAAGTTGGACAAATTGGGTTAACAAATCGGAAACAGCGAATATTCAAAAGTAAATTGCAATGTTTTTTATTAGTTTCTTAATTGGGTAAACAGTGAAGGCATTTGCGCCCCGTTTCAGCATTGCATCCTACGTCGATAAACCTTTTCCAGGTTTAAGGATAATATCATTGAACACTATTTATTGCATGAGCGGTAATTAGTAAGTATTCATTCGGAAACCATATTTAGCTGACGCTTCTCCTGAAACACGAACACATATATTTCAGTTGGGTTTTCATAAATGAAACTGACCCCGATGGAGCGCTAACGTGGCTCGTTAATCAACTTCAAGATGCTGAAGACGCTGGCGATAAGGTGCACATCATCGGACACGTTGCACCTGGTTCGTGTATGCCGCAGTGGAGTTTAAATTATTTCAACATCCTTTACAGGTACTGATCAGTTTGCAATATATATGGATTCATTTGCTTCAAAATTATGATTCTTTTCAGATATGAAAACACGGTAACTGGCCAATTTTTTGGTCATTCTCATTCGGATCAATACGCCGTATTTTACGAAAATGCAAACTACACGCAAAGACCGTTCGGCATGTATTACGTGGGTCCTAGCGTGACGACATATTCGGATAGAAATCCTGCTTATCGGATTTATACGGTAGACGGGAACTACGAAAACAGTACGTTTAGTGTTTTAAATCACCACACGTATTATTTGAATTTATCCGAAGCCAATTCTGAATTAAATGCAACTTGGGAGTTCGAATATGATGCGAAAGTAACAGAATTTACCTTAAAAGTTAACAATATAAACAGTCCAATTTCAAATTTTAGACTGCTTACGGTTTATCCAACTTATTCCCCAAAGATTGGAGCGATTTGATAGTTGAAATGAATCAAAACGACACGATTTTTAAACGATACAATACGTAAGATAACCCCTTTTCTGATTCTATATTTGATTCACAGAATGATGAGTTTTTCGCCGACAAATAGACAGATTTTCGTTTTAAGATTTTACGACAGGCAACCTAAGGACTGTGAAGGAGGATGTAAAGACGACAGATTATGCGATGCTCGTTCTGCACTCGCTGGCTATCCAGATTCCCTTTGCTCCGATATTTACAACGGCGAAGAATACGACAACTACGATGAACAGGGCTTTAAGGATCCTATTGTGGCAAGTTTATCAAAAGTTTTTCCTAACGGAATCAAAATTGAACCGCCGGAAGAATGTCAAGCCTCTACTTCCACAACTCAGCCTAAAACTCGTCCAACGCTGTCAACTTCTACTTCCACAACGTTGTCAACTCCAGCCGTTTGTACTACTCAAAAGTGCGATTGTGGGGGCGGTACCGCGCTAAAACCGATTTCATATTTTCTATTAGTTTCGAGTTTTTTATTTTATGTTATCGCAGGTATTTTGTAGAGCTATTATAATTTCTAACTTTACGTAAAGATTTTCGCACGTGCGATACAAAAACTGACTAATATTTATAATAAAACCTATAGCTGAAAATGTTAGCAGTAACCGTTTTAGTGTGGAAACGCGTATTTGCATTCCAAATCATCGAATAGAAATTTTCCTATGTTTTCGGACGATTTCGTGCTAAACTTAACTTGCGAAAGGGTAATAAGAACCATGATGCTTTGTTTTGGCTGTCGGGTGGAAATTAAGCTCGAATTACAGCGATTAAAGTAGCACGTGTTTTCGTTTTGGTTTTCCATTACAATCACAATACAATCGGTGAATGAACTATCCAGCATATTTAGAACGTTGAATTTTACCGATCGTGTGATTTTGAAGTTATTTCTCATCTACATCATGATGCCGATTATTGCCTGCAAATTTTGGATCATTTGTTTGTGCTTCGTTATCCCTACAGCTTCTGAGAACAGAAAATCAAATCCAGTTTATTCCGTTCACCAGCAACCTTCAAAACCACTTTCTGATAAAGTGTCCACTTCGAAATTGACTTGTTTCATTTGTCGAGCCGTATCGGAATTTATGATGAATGCATATCTGACTGAAACTTCTGAAGAGTGTATAGAAGCAATTTCAATCCAGTTTTGTAATTATTTTTTTATCGAAGACCCCATGGTTTGCGATTCGATTATCAAATTGTTTAAGGTTCGTTAGATTTCCTGAAATCGAACTAATGTGATAGAAAATTGTTTTAAGGAAGAAATGCTTTACATTGTCGGCCATTTACTATTGAGTCCGGATCAGCTTTGCGGTCTTTTGATGCCTGATACGTGCGGGAACCCATACATCCCTACATTTTCTGATTGGAACGTAACTTTTCCAGATAAACCGAAGCCTCCTGTTACGGAACCAAAGTTACCGGCAGTAAATCTCTCCAGTTTCAATTTCTGTAGAAAATTAAATAAAAGCGAGGCAATTTTCGTTTCTAGAAAGATGCTCCAAAATTAAGGGTTTTACATTTGACAGATATTCATTACGACAAACTTTATAAAGTGGGAAGCAATGTTAATTGCTTTGATCCACTTTGTTGTCGTCTTTACGAAACTGTGGACAATTCAAGTACATAGTATTAATGTCGTAATTTTTTCTTGTTTTTGTAACAGTTTTCTAACAGCGACTGATAATTGAAGGTTTCCAACCCGCCGGACAATGGGGTAGTCCAGTTGGAAAATGTGATATTCCCATATGGACTTTGGAGAATTTATTTATTCATTTGAATGCGAGTGAAAACGTAACGAAGAGCAGGTTTACTTACTTTCGCTTATTGAGAAAAATGATTGACGTGTTGATTTTTAGTTCGATTACATCATGTGGACCGGTGATTTACCAGCGCATAACGTTTGGAATCAAACTCGAGACGACCAACTGAGCGCCTATCAAACGTTGATGGACCTCTTTTTGAAGTACTTTCCGAACAAAATAATCTATTCTGCGGTTGGTAATCATGAAAGTTCGCCGGTTGATAGGTTCGATTTGTTTGTTAATATCTTAACTTTTCTATTGAAAATGTTTGAAATTTTAGTTTTCCTCCACATTATAAAAATCTACCGGAAAAATTTTCAATTTCTTGGTTGTACGATGCTTTGAGTAAGCATTGGACTCATTGGATTGACAAATCACAATCAGCAAATATAAAAAAGTTACCAATCTATAAAAGCTTATACAATAACTAATTGAGCAAATTTGTTTTCTTTAGAACGGCTTCATACGTAGTTAGGCCATTTCCCGGATTTCGAATTATTTCGTTGAATACAAACTATTGCTGGATAACAAATTTGTGAGCATCAGTAACGCATAAACCGTAAATAGCAAAAGATTTGTTTCTTCCATTTTTAATCAGTTGGGTTTACTTAAACGAAACGGACCCCGATAACGAATTAGCATGGCTAATTGAACAGTTACAAATCGCTGAAGATCTCGGCGATCACGTCCATATTATCGGTCACGTTCTTCCAGGTCAATGTTTGGCGCAATGGAGTAAAAATTACTACGAAATAATAAACAGGTAAAGCAATTTTGGTATTGTTTCCGTATGTACACACCTTAAGAAATTTTAGATTTTCGTCTAAGCCTAAACCTAAGCCTAAGCCTAAGCCTAAGCCTAAGCCTAAGCCTAAGCCTAAGTCTAAACCTAAGTCTAAGCCTTAGGTTAGGCTTAGGCTTACACATGATGCTGCTGACTAAAAAAAGTCTAAGCCTTAGGTTAGGTTAGGCTTAGGCTTAGGCTTAGGCTTAGGCTTAGGCTTAGGCTTAGGCTTAGGTTAGGCTTAGGCTTAGGCTTAGGTTAGGCTTAGGCTTAGGCTTAGGTTAGGCTTAGGCTTAGGCTTAGGCTTACACATGACGCTGCTGACTAAAAAAATCTAAAATTTCTTAAGGTGTGTACATACGGAAACAATACCAGCAATTTTTAACTTCTACTTTTGAAACATTTTATTGCGTGTTGGTGATTAAAATTGCTGCCGTGTTAGGTACGAAAGTACAGTTCGTGGGCAATTTTTTGGACACACTCACGGGGACGAATTCGCCGTATTCTACGAAAATTTCAACCGTAGTCAACGTGTTACTAACATGTATTACGTTGGTCCGAGTGTTACTACTTATCCCACCGTAAGCGATATGAACGCTGCTAATCCAGCTTACAGAATTTACGTGATCGATGGAAATTATACGAATAGTACCTGGCGCGTGCTAAATCACGAAACGTATTTTTTAAATTTGACTGAGGCTAATAAAAGCAATACGACAAAATGGCAGTTTGAATACGACGCGAAGGTAATTGTCCAATGATATTAAAATGCATTCGTATTTACGTGTGATAGTTTGTGCAGTTTTTGCTTTAGACTGCTTACAATTTGAAAACATTGTTTCCTCAAGAATGGAGCGATTTTATACAGAGAATGCAAGACAACGATACTATTTTTAATTTATACAATACGTAAAAAAGATTCTATCTCCATAAAACATGAACTTGTTGCAAAGTTTATTTTCAGATACTACAACAGACTATCAACTATTTGCGACCAATCGTGCAAGCGTGATAAACTTTGCTATACACGAAGTGCTGTTTCTAACCATCCTCATTTGTGCGACGATTTGCCGAAATCGCAAACGACAAAAGCCAGCGATTTGCTCTGGTTGGAGACGTTTTTCGAGAGATTATCGAAACGGTCATTTATTCCCAAAATTCCCGACAAATGCAAACCGCGTTTTATGAGAAAGGTAGGAGTTTTAAATGAATAAAAGTTACAAAGATTGCTACACTATTTGGTTTTACAGAACGAAACGTCGGTAAACACTTTTTCGGCGAATACAAGCATGTGTTGGTTGCTATTTCCGTCGTCAAACTCTTCAAGAAAATGTCGAAATTTATGCGAAGTGATTGCAAAATCGACAACTGACCGGAACAAATTGGCGATTATTAAGAAAACTCTTTGTAACTGGACGCATGACTGTTGTATCCAAAATTGATTAAATTCTGTCAATTTATTTCTGGAAAAACAAAAAAATTGACAAAAACTGACGAACAATGAGTAATCAAAACAGTCGATCCGCTGTATATCTCGCGGTGCTAGGACAAGATTCGTGGCTCTCTTCGGATTCAGTCAATTTTTTTTCGTTCCGCCGTTTTACGCACATACCAATCATTAACACCACAGGTGGAACAACACTAATTACAAATAATGCGAGTAACAAATGCCAATCGGACGGATACCAATTAGTCGAATCGAGTCGAAATATCGAGTCGTCTTTAATGTCGGTCATGTCGATAAACAATATTTTCTGTAATCCTCAAAAAAGAGAATGAAAATATTTTGAATTAAGAAACAATTGAAAAAATGTACCAGCTCAGAGAATTCGCCCGAAATATATTGCAAATAAGTGTGAATAAAAAACCAACCGGACGGTAAGAAAGCACAATTAAAATGCATTAAAGCGAATTCTTTGTTATGTGACTCGTTTGAAATTGCTAGATTTTCAAACTATCCATCGAGATTTTATTTAAACCAAAAGTTCGTTTTGCTGTTCTCTGTAATAACTACAATACTTATTTAAGAGCCACTTTATGAGAAAGGGGTACACTTTGAGGAATGTAGAAAAAACAAAAAAATTTCGTACTTTACACCTTGATAGAGAAATGAAATGTTTTGCATCGGAGAATAATGAAAAATTTGGCTTACGCGGAGGACGGGTCACTGAAATTAAAAATTTGCATTATTCAGTGAATTATCTAGGAAGAGCGGACTTACCGATGAATTTGGCGATAAAAGGACGAGCGAATTTATTCGATCAAGATGAGAAACAATTATCAGTTTGTCAAACATATGAAAATATGTTTGGAAAGAAATATGTACTCGCCCGCTCCCTCGCGTGCAATTTACCCGAGTCAATTAGCACTCGTGAAAAATCAAGGAAGGCCGATAGCTCAGTGTCACATGAACAGACATTTGCAATCCAGAAATCGTTGAACCTAATTTTGCCGCCCAGTCAACGTACGTTACAACTAACGTTGTTACTATATGTAGTATATTATATAGAATCATACTATTTATAGTATTTATAGTATCATTAAACTATTAAAAAGATACTATAAATAGTATGATACTATACTATATACTATATATAGTAACAACGTTAGTTACAACTTTGTATCCAACTTTTCTGTCTCTCGTACCATTTTCACCTGAATGCTAATTTGAGCCTTCATGTACCAGTATAATTCCAGTACGGTGCAGTACAGTATACTGAGAACATGCTGGTTCAAATGTGAAATTAAATCTAAATTTGGGATATGGTTTACTTGAAATCATGATAGAAATGAAGAAAACGTACGTGCACAAATTATTCGGCATATATGGGGTCACCTTATTGGTTTCGGATAATTGGTTTTACATTTTCATTAAATGGCGGGATTTTTTCCTCTTTCCCATTTTTGCTTGAAGTATATTGCCTTTGTAGTTTGCAAAAACAAATTCTGCATTTGGATTTGGATTTTGTATTGTAAAGATTTTGGTAATCTGTTTTGATGCTGTCTTTATTTTCTATCAAATAATTATCTTGGTTTACGACATTCGGAATGGGCAACATTGTTACGAATTGTTGCAAACCAAAGACAAGTTCTTTGAACGAAAGAGCGAACGGCTATAAAAGAAGCAGCGAAAATCATTACCATCTCGAAGAAGACAACAAACTTGAGCGGTTTCGAAAACTTGCAAGAAAATGTATGGACGAAGGCGTTCAGGATAGTGATAAAAAAATCATGGTGTTTCAATTTCTAGAAATTTCAGTTACACGGTCGAGAAATTATTTGTCAGATGTTAGTAGTACTG
>JAQGBA010000679.1:0-26363 GCA_034698125.1 Prionchulus punctatus
GCGCGCGACGTCGGATTTACGTCACAATGGACAAGGGTCACCGTTAAAAACCCGTACGAGTGAGGTTTCACGTGGAAATGACCTCGCACCCGAAATTCGTTAAAGGGAGGAGCTTTTGACACTATTACGCAGCGCTGGTTTGTGCTTGCACCGGGTCGGATTGGAGAGAGTTTCTTAATCAATAAATCTTTTATTTCTGCTCTTTGACTTGCAATACAGTTAAATTAGAAATACATATATACAAGGAAATCTCCTGTAGACAAGAACTTTTATAATAAATCATCATAACGAGAAATAATCTGTGACACAATAGTTAAAAAATATAAAAAATATATCGAAACGAAACTGGCTCGAAAACAAGTAAGAAAAACAAATAATGTGTACTGGCTGAGAGATTATCGAGGCCTATAAACGAAATAAGAATCGATCAACTATACGGCTGATGAACTATAGCAGAGGTCCCCAAACTTTTTTTGAAACGGGCCACTTTTCACAAGTAAATTATTCTGTGGGCCACTTTATTCAAGTCAATTAGCTCGCGGGTCACATAAAATCAGAAATTCTTTGTATAACATTAAACTTTACATTGATTTGCATGTAAAATGTATAATTTACTAATAAACAACATATACCTGCGCGGGCCACTTTGTAAACCTCCACGGGCCACATTTGGCCCACGGGCCGCAGTTTAGGGACCTCTGCTGTATGTGGTGGTAATTGAAACAAAACTGTTTGAGGAAAGAACATCGATCTGTTCGGAGTTCGCTACAGACCTGCTTCCCGATACCCCTCCTGGCCGATGGAATACCAGATTCTAATACGGAAACAAATGGGAAAATTTACTAGAAAGAGTGTTTAGCCAACACAGGATAGATTAGCTGATACAAACAAATCAAGAAAATTATCGCAGTATAGAAATCCGCTGTCGCGAGTTAATTAACTGTGACATTATTTATTTGAAAATAAATATTGAATGGTAGTTGAGATATTGATTTGGAAAGTACTTTCGCTTAACCCTGCCCCCCCCTCCCTCAGAAATAACACCAGGTCGGACCCACTCGAAATAAAATAACCTTGTGGGTTACTTTCGAACACAAAGGGTATGCCAGTTGTTTTGGATTAGTGTATATCTATTGAGATTCTGCATAATATGTAGCTGGCACTGGTTAACGAATGGTTAGCCCAGCGCCACTACTATTAGTTTGTTACTCAGATGGATAACGCCTTAGCCATAGTTAAATAATACAAGAGCAACATAGATGAAGATATGATTTTAATGGATGGAAATCGAATAACAAACAATAATGAACATAGCAATAAGAATACAATAGTAAAGTAATACAGCCCATTAGTCACTACCAAGGAAGAGGCTTGCCAGGCCCATCCAACAGGCAGCAGTCAACTGGCCTCTCTTCCGACGTCGTTCCTAACGTTCCATCGCGGAACAGTCCGCTTCTGGAGGATTAGCTTCTCTTTATATACAGTACAGGGTTATCAGAAAGTCGCACTCTCTGTTTGAATGATCACAGCGTAAGATCTACTGATCAGATTGGGCAAAAATTTGAATTTAGTGATCGCTGAGCTCGTACAATTACGAATCGATCGAAATTACCACCCATGGATCGATCATAATCAATTCGTAATTGTTCGTAATCGATTTGTACAATTACAATTCGATCGATTCGTAATCGATTCATACGAAATCCATGGATGGTAATTTCAATCAATTCGTAATTGTACGACCTCAGTGATCACTAAATTCAAATTTTTGCCCAATCTGATCTGTAGATCTTACACTGTGATCATTCAAACAGCCTTTCTGATAACCCTGTACTGTTTCCGTCCAAGATGTGTAGGTGTGAAGATAACTTTTTATAAGACGTTATAGGCCCAATGGCCCAATGAAGAAACACTATGTAGTTAGTGCTCCCTAAGCCGAACCAACTGGACTTAATCCGAACCAATTGAACTTTTGTCTGTAAGCAGCGTGAAATTTGCATGCATTTGCATCAAACATGAAGTAATAATTATACACTTTGTTGTCCTCAACTGGAATTGTTTGAGCAACTGTAAATCTAAAATAAAGTTGCTATTTTAAAAATGTCCAAGCACAATCGAACAGAGATTACTGATGAAATTAAAAAATATTTTTGTTCTGAAAAAGTTAGAATTTCTAATTATACACTTCCAGATTTAATTAATCTTGTGGAAACGAATTTTGGTCTCAAAATTGGCAAATCAACAATGTCTGAAATTTTAAAAGAGTAGTCAAAATGGCTGAAAGTGTCAATTGAAACCAAAAATGTAAAACGGCATAAAACTGTTCAAAATCCTCAGTTGGAAGATGCTCTGGTCATGTGGTTAAATGAAGTTATGATTCATCATGGTGTCACGGGGGTTTTAGACGATATGCTGCAGAATAGAGCACACAAGTTTGGAGCCAGGCTTGGTGTATCGAGTGAATTTAAATATTCAGTTGGATGGCTTCAAAAGTTAAAAAACGCCATGGTATTTCGCAAGTAATCAAACATGATGAAGCTGCGAGCGTCGATACTGTATTGGCTGATGAAGCTCGAACAAATTTACAAATTTTGTTAGCTAACTATGCACCTGAAGACATCTTTAACATAGACGAAACCGGTCTATTTTATAGAATGGCTCCAGACTGAACTTTGAACTTTGGCAACTCAAAAATTGGCTGGCACTAAACGGTCTAAAGAAAGAATAACTATAGGTCTGTGCTGCAATGCAACTGGTACTGAATACTTGAAACCAATCGTAATTGGAAAATCTAAGAAACCTCGCTGCTTCAAAAACTTCGAGCCCAATCGACCGGTTCATTATTATTCTAATCCAAAAGCATGGATGAACACAGTTATTTTCTGCGATTGGGCGGAATGCCTCAACCGAAGAATGAAGTTGTCAAACAGAAAAATCGCACAACTGTTTAGAATTAAGCAACATTTTAATTGTAAAATTTTCACCGAATATGACATCCTGTTTGCAGCCTTTGGACGCCAGCATTATGCATGCTTTAAGAAAAACTACAGAAAACTACTAGTTACTGAGTGGCTTCAGCAAATTGATGAAAACGGTAGAATGGAAATCATAGACTTAAAATCTGCTCTTTTTAAAACGAAACTTGCTTAGAATTTAGTCGATCAAAAATCGATCAAAAATTGTTGGAATCAGACAAAAATTTTGCTGACTTATTGTGAAGACGAGGAAGATGACAGCACTTCTGATTTCGATGAACTAAACGAGCCAATGCAGCGATTGCAAGTTGAACAGTTGCTAACTTTCGCAGAATTTGCTTCAATTGATTTAGATTTGACGGGTGACTGTTTAACTGAGGATGAAATTGTTAGCATGGTTACTTGCAATGAACAGCAAGAAGACAATGATGTTGAACTTGCGAGGAAGAAGCAACTCAGACGTTCGAAACAGTTTTACTCATATAAAAATGTACATGGAAGAGAATTGCGAATGTTTTTCTGATAAAGCTTTTTTGCTTTTAAACACTCCGAGCAATGAATTTGAAAAGTGCTCTTTGCAGAAGTCGAAACAAACTACAATCACTGATTATTTTAAAGCTAATTGAAATGTTTTATTCTGAAAACTTGTCATGTTGTCTGAAAAATGATTAAAAATGATCGAACAACTCACTGAGCACTGTTATGATTGTCTATTCTCTTCTCCGAATTATTCCTCATCCAAACACAAAATGGGTAGGTACAAATGGGTTTGGATTAGAGAGTGCCGACTGTAGTCAGATTGAATGGAAAAAAGTTATTGTGGTGATTTAGTTTCTGAGACAGTTCCCAAGGATGGTATTAAATTAAAAAAGAAAAACAAATGGCGGTATATTTCTGGGAATTGTGCTCTCAATGAGAGAAGTTTATTCACCACAAGCATAAACAATAAAATTATAACAATTTTAAAGAACAAGTTGCACTAAACTTTCATGAAAACTTTTTTCCTAATATAGGTTTGTTTGAGTTTTGACAAAGTTTTGAAATGTTTAGTTAGACAAAGTTTTGAAATGTTTATGGTAGAAATTTTTCGTTGTTTCGTTTTTCATACAAAACGTAGTCGAAATTAAGTCGTGTTGTCGACCTCGGATGTATATATATTCGTGCTGACTCTTTGCATACACCGCGCTGAGCCGCTATTGCAATATGGATTTAGCCTTTGTCTGCAAGTGCGCGGGCGACTTTGCGCACTTGCAAAACGGATTTGCGGGCGATATAGCGCAATTGAAAATAAATTTTTGCCAATTTTGCTCGTTTCTCACTCTCGTGGCGTTTTCGAAATTATTACAACCATCGAAGGAAGAAATATTTTGTTTTCTGACTCGCATTTTTTTAAACGAATTTTTCGACGAAAAAAACAAATATCAAGAACAAAATATGCGAAAAGTCGCGTTTCCATTTTTCGCTTTCGAGTTTTACCTCTCCCACATCTTATCCGGGCTTGTCCACGATATTTCTTGAACATAAATATTGTTTGTTTCCAGAGAATCCTTAGCAGGAAAAGCAGGAAGCTTATTCCAATTTTGGAATATCTGCCGCGCACTAGCACACAAACCCTAAATCGATTTTGCAAACGCAGCTCGGCGCCTTGTCTGCTAAAGGTCTTAACACGAATAAATAGTTCCAAGGTCTAATTTCGACTACGTTTTGTATAAAAACGAAACAATTTCAGAAAGAAAATTTTCTACCATAAACATTCCAAACCATTGTCTTTCAAACGAACCTATTTTTAGGAAAAATTTTTCATGAAAGTCACAATAAAGGCCAGTGCAAGAAGTTCAACAGCTGTGCGAACTATAGTCGACGTTTCTCCAAAAGTCGAGTTAGTCCCTGGATAGAAAACTTGGTCGAATACACACTTTTGCCTGCCAATAACTGGCTCTAGTTTGGCTCAATAACGGCAAACTAGATTCGGAAGTCATCGAGACAAAGCGACCAAGCTCTTCACTAGACAATCGAAAACAATAGCAGTTTCGGCTGAGAAGCGTCGCCTTATATAATGAAAAATACGAAATAAATTTGCATAAGGATGCAATATGTACAACGACGACTGCATTTCGAAAAATGAACTTGAAGATTTATTCAAAATGTGAAATGTAATGCAAAACAAAATAATAGCAGTTTCCATCGTCACAGCGTGTTCTCAATTCAGATATTGATATTTCAGCATGCTGCCTACCTGAATCTAACTAAATAGCTGAAAACAGAATTTATATTTTAGCTGTAGATGTTTTGTACTTATAGTCCAGCCGTAATATGAATGAATTATTTTGACAGTGATTGATTTGAAACAGGAGTTTAGATTGAATTTTGCTTGTTTTACATCAAAACACAACTATATATTGACGAAATAAGTGCCATAAATAAATCTTACTATTTCAACACTATTATGTAGTGGGTCGGTAGTCTGATATGGTATGATTCTCTCTATTGGGTGCGAGAGGTCCTGGGTTCGATTCCTAGCCGACCCCAAATTTTTATGGTCGTTATCGAAGGTTTTCACAAAATGTGTGTCTCACAAAACTAGAACACCTTGCACAATGCAGGCGAGATCAAAGACTTTTCTAAATGGGCTAATAATCTCGAGACTTGTTTTCGAATAAAGAAAATGGTATGTGCAGAAACCAGTTTCGGAATTGCGCAAACAATAGGAAAAACAATTTGTTCAAGAGTTTGTTTAGTGTTGATGCGTGTCGCTGCACAGCGATGGCGAGTGAAATTTGCGCTGGTGAATTGTTCAATTTCACGAACCGCAGCAGCGAACCCATCGTCCTGGGTCTGCCCAAGACGCTTGCCGGCGGCGTATCTTTCCTTTTGACTTTGCCGTTGGTCCTGTTTCACTTTCGGTTTTTTCCAATCGGATCAACGAGCGCTGTGCTTCTTGGCGCATTTCTTATGGTCGCATCGCAAGTCGTGTCCCAGCAGCAGGTGTACAATGTGGTAGGTGGCGCCGAAAACATGCGGACCATCTTCCTGCTGCTGGGCATGATGTTGCTGGCGCAGTACTTTGAACGAGAGTTGCTCATACAGAACACCATGGCTAAGTTCCTCAAGCCGAAAGCCCCGTTTGCGAAGTATCTGTTCATCGTGACGATCGCTGACTTCATCATCGCCGCTATATTCACAAACGATGTGGCTTGCGTTGTGCTAACACCTTTGATTTTGAAACATTGGCGACAAGCCAAAAGACCAACCCACGAGCTCGGAACCCTGCTGCTTGGCATCGCGACCACAGCGAACATCGGCAGCGTGACGACAATCTTCGGCAACCCTCAAATGGCGTTGATCGCATCGAAAACGTCCAATAACCGTTTCAAGCTAAGTCTACTTGATATGAAGCGATGCATATTTTAATTGTGGTTGCCGGCTGTGGTCTGCTACGCTGTCAACTTTGCTTTTCTCATGATTTATTATTAATTTAGAAAGATTATGTGCCTGCTCGCGTGAGGGCATTCGAGGCAAAGAATGCCAACGCATGTGCACAAGTAACAAGCCATGCAGAAAATGAACTCGAAAGCAACAAAGAAGTGCATGCCATCACTGTGAATTGTGCTCAAGATATTGAATTACAATCTGATTGCCGAAAGGTTTCAAGTGCTAGCATCAAGAGTTCTGCTTCGTTTCGAGGACAGCAAGATGTCGACATTGTTAAAGTCAATCGATCGCTAAGTTTTGCATCCGTGGCCGATATAGAACAAAAAGACTTGCAAACAGGGGATGACTTCACATCGACAAATTCCAAGCCGTTTCAAATTATCTTGTGCTTCAACGTACTTCTGGTAGTCGCACTATTTTTGGCGAGCAGCGACGCTGTGCCGTTTGATACAGGTGCCAATCTTTTGCCAGCTCTGACTTGTCGCTAGCTGGCTACCTAGTGTTTGGATGAATCGCTACTGTTTCAGGATTGGTTCCAATTGGATCCGCTATAATCGTCATATGCGCCGATGCGGCCGTCAACAAGCGAACGTCATTGCCAATCATGAAGCGAGTCGATTGGTCGGTGCTCGTCATGTTCTTCAGTATTTTCGTTTGGCTCTATGGTCTCAACTCTACGCAACTACCTCGAGTAGTTTGGCAAAGGCTTGGCTTATCTGAATCCGGCGGACTCAACAAGAATTTCACCAACTACGTTATTTTTTACGTGTTCATCGTCATCGGATCGAATGTATTCAGCAACGTGCCTTTGACGATCATCATCCTGGAGTTGCTGTCTCCGTGCGCCAACCAGCTAGATCTAGTTCTGTATCTCGGCTGGCTAGCGACCATAGCCGGCAACCTGACGTTGTTCGGAAGTGTGGCAAATCTGATCGTTGCGCAAAAGTCGTTGACTACTATCGACTATAGATTCGGATTCTTCGAATATCTTGAATACGGACTACTTACTACAGTAATTTTGTCGGTGCTCGGCATGCTTATCATATATGGAATGTTTTTACTTGTTTAACTTTCAACTATCGTTACTGTTCACTGCATGAATCTAAATATCTGAATATTCACTGCATGAATCTGAATATCTGAATATTCACTGCATTGATCTGAATAATTCACTGCATGAATCTGAACATATAGATCATCTGCTACCATTTGAATTTTTTGTAACTAGAGCTGTTGCAGATTCAGATAAATCTGTGCCTAGTTTCTGATTCAATGAAATCTATATCTAAATAATAATAAAGTTGAATGAGTGAGCGAATTCAGATTCAGTTGAATATGCATACTGATTAAGATTTATTGAATCCGTATATCCATTCAGACAGTATAACGAATGAAGGTTCAAGTGCAGTTGAAACTGTGTATTGAGTTAGATTCAGTTGAATAGGTGTAGGAATTCTAATTCAGATTAACCTTGAAATTGATTCAAATTCAGTGTAATTTATCAATGGATTCAGATTAAGTTTAATCTGTGTATGGTGCCATAATCAGTTGAATCTGTTTATAAATCAGATTCATATGAAAGGGTGGATGGCTTCAAAATTAGTTGAATCTATCTTTGTATTAGACTCAGTTGAATTTCAATACAGATTCCGCGGTCTGTTGAAGCTGTGAATAGAATCAGATTCAGTTTAATGTGTATGGGTTCAGATCTAGTTGAAAATGAAATTTACATATAGATTCAGATTGAGATGATAAGTGTCTGTATCATGCATGATCAATATTCAGTATTCGACAATTATAGATTAACATTTCAATCCAAAGTACATAAACATGAATTCGAATCTGAATATGAATATGAAATTTTGCGAATCTGAATCTGAGTTTGTCTCGATGAAATTTAATATAAATTTCGACGCCGTTAAAACTAAAGACACACTCAAAAGAGAAATATAAGTTAAAATTTAAACAAAAAAACAACGTTTTTTACATTTACAACGATCAAAATAATTTCGTTTTTTTATAATCTTTTTCATGATTCTTTTATTTTCATGATGTTTTTGAGCTCGTGGAAAACGACCAGAAGAAAAATAAGTATAAAAAAACAAACAAACAAATCACTCGAAATAAATAAAGGCTGATAAGCAACGAGTACACAAAATGAAACGAAAAAAACAAACAAAAAAATGTCGCATAAAATTCTAAAACACGACCGATCGCGGCCAAAGCAAATTTCAAGAGTGGCGAGTGCAAAGTGTCACGCTTGTCACATGATCGAGCAGCCTTCCTTGTCGCCGGCGGGCAACAGGTTGCTCTGTGACATGACGTTGTCGGCAAGCTCTGCGTCTTCTTCGGTGCTGGAAAAGAAACTTGTTCAGTCTATAGTTGTCCAGTGATTGCAGGTGTATAAGGACTATAGTCGCCTACAGACTATAGTTGTCCACTGAGCATAGTTGTCCATTGGCTATAATTATTCATTGGGTACTATTGGGTTATCCGGTTACCTTTTTCAATTTTGTATTTGTTTTTATTGTATTTTGTTTTATTTATTTTTGATGCAGCCTTAGGCTTAGGCTTAGATCGCATTCCTGCAAGAAAAGGGACTCCTAATCCTAAGCCTAAGCCTAAGCCTAAGGCTGTATCAAAAATAAATAAAACAAAATACAATAAAAACAAATAAAAAATTACAAAAATTGAAAAAGGTAACCGGATAACGCAATAGTACCGTTCATTGACTATAGTTGTCTACTAACTATATATATCCACTATCAACAGTTGTCAATGGACTACAGTTTATCGTGACTATAGTTGTCCTTGGCTATAATTGTTCATTGACTATAGTTGTCTATTGATTATAGTGTCCATTAACTATAGTTGACATTGACTACAGTTGTTCATTGCTCACAGGTGTATATTGTCTATAGTTGTTCCTGGACTACAGTTGTTCATTGACTATAGTTGTCCGATGACTATAATGTCCATGCTAGCAACTATGGTTGTTCATGTAGTTGTTCATTGACTATAGTTGCATATAGACTATAATTGTCCAGTGACGATAGTTGACCGACTTACCCTTGTTCATGGGCCAACAGTTGCTGCATCAGGACGTCGCGCTTGTTGACGATATTAATTAATTCTTCCATCAATCGATCGATTTGCTGCTTGTGCACTTCGGTTTTCTCGCAGTCTGTTATAAACACAGCGTGCCTGCGCACCAGTCTTACTGTAACACTTTACACTCAACCTTTACCTTCGATCCGGATAAGCTCGCCTAAATCTTTTTGCACCAATTGAAATCGATTCTCGTAGTCGCTTATATTCTCCCTTGATATAAACGCAACAACAAATGTAACTTGACGATCGATAAGGCGACACATTACACTTACAGTAAGCTGAGATGCATTTCCCGCCTCGTCAACATATTGCGTTCGTTGAGCAGCGACAAATATTCGTTCATCAACCTCTGTTCCTCCTCGGAGCCCGACGCTATAAAATAAACGCAACCTGCGCATCGCAACAACACTTTACAACTCATTAGTGTAAAGTACCTTTCTCCATGATTTGGCGCCAACGTTTTTCGACCTCGGTTGCCTTGCGATCGAGTTCTTTTTGCTTGGCGGTCACTTCGTCCATTTCGGCCAACAGTTGACCGTGAGTTCGGAAGTCCTTGTCGAATTGATATAAGCAGATTTTAAAAAAACGCCCACACAGTTGCACGTTAACTATAGTTGAATTTACGAAAGATAGTCGCTCGACCGAATATAGTCCAAGTGACAACAATACAATCTCTGGACATAAGACAACTGTAGTCGCCAAAAAAACATCGTGAACGAACAAAACTATAGTCAACGAACAACCACAGTTAATGTACACTATAATTAATGAGACAATATTCACAATGGACAGCTGTAGTTTACTAACAAATATAGTCGCTGCACAATTATAATAAGTAATCAAATTTAGTCAGTGGACAGCTATAGTTAATAGACAACTATAGTCAATAGACAACTATACTCAATGGATAACTGTTGTCTACTGACATCAATAAAGAACTGTGGTCAATGGACAGTTATAGATAAAACAATTATAGTCTGTAGTATCTGGACAACTCGTCTATTGCCAACTATAGTCAGCAAACAACTGTAGTTAATGAACAACAATGGCCAATGGACAACGTTAGTAAATTGACAACTATAGTAACTATAGTTAACCAATCAACTATAGTTCAGGATAACTATAGTAAACACTTGGACTATGAAAAGTAACATTTTAAGAACAACTATAAAGAAACAACAACTATAGCCACTGCTGCTACAACTATAGTTAATTAACTAAGTCTCTGGACAACAAAACTCACTGTATTTCAAAATTAACTAAACAACTATAGTCACTACACAACTATAGTAACTAAACAAGAATAGTCACTGGACAATAATAGTTGAACGAACGACTCTAGTCATTGCAAAATACAGTTCTAAGGTACACTGGAAAACTATAGTTAACTTGTAACTACAGTTCACTGGACCACTGTCTGCACAACTATTACAGGGTACAAGTATGGTCACTGTACACTTATAGTTCTCTGGATAACTACAGTTCATTGGACAACAATAGTTCACCGGGCAACTATAGCTGTTTATTGGATAACTATAGTTAATGGACAACTATAGTTAGTGGACACTATAGTTAGTGGACAACCATAGTTCACTGGACAAATGTAGTTACTGAACAACTATAGTTACTGGACAACTATAGTTCATCCAGACAAATATAGTTCACTGGACAACTATAGACAATTGACCTACTTCCATCGATGGCTCGAGTTTCACCGGGCTAATTTCACGTTCGAAAGACAACTGTCGACCACCGCCGCCGCCGGACGACTGCCGCACCACGGAGATCTCTTTGGGCTATTAAAAAACAAATTTGGCGCACCGGCCAAGGCGTTACCGACCAAAAACTTGAAACTTACCTCGGACGTGCTGCGAACTGTAGTGGACAGCCGGTTGGACAGTATGCTGATACTCTGGGCCAGCTCTTGGCCCCTCATCGAGCCGAACCGTTTGAACCTATCGATCGCGCCCGCGTTCGTCGTTTGTACCTGCGAATCACAAGAAATTTTTTGAAAAAATCAAATTTACTGCCCATCGGATAATCAGGTACTCCTTCGATTTTCGCGGCGGGATACGGCTGGCGTCTGCTTCGCGCCACCGTCTGGCTAAGTAAAAATTCTTTGGTGATCTTCGGCGACGTCGGCGAACCCGGCGAACCTGCGAATCAGAGACTACAATAAGATTCGTTCTACAGTACGAACCATTTATGATCTTCGTGCACAAATGCAAAAATTCAAATTCAAATGATAAAATGATAATCAAGATTTTACCAAAATTTTTTCCGAATTGATAAAAGTCGACCGGTTGCGACGTTTTCGCGACGCTAAAACCTTCTGAAAAAACAAAAAATCTCACTGGCTAAGCACCACAACGGGCAAAAAATGGAAACGTAAAAAATAATAATAAACGCTAACCATGCACGGGGCGAAGTTTTGTTAGTGTAAGCGTTTTGGCGCCTGAAAATCATTAGCACAGTAAGAGGACTACAGTAAGACGTATTCAGGTACGCGTAGCCTAACAAACCTGCGAATCACTCACTATAGAAGACCACGAAAAAACAGTGAAACCGAAAAATGACTTGAAACGTTATTAGAAAAACAAAAAACGTGCCGGCATTTGTTAGAAATCGGGCAAAAACCGCCGCTTACTGTGTTCGGGCGTAGCGTTGCGCGTGGACGGCGCCGACAGAGATTTGGGTTTCTGCGGTTGATCGTCGGGTACGCCGTCTACAGTATGCATGTTCAACGTTTCGGATATTTTCACGGCCATCGTCGGCGCGCCGCCGCCGGATAAGGTCTGAGCTTTGACATCCTCAATGATCTTCCGAGCTCGAACTTGCAACTCGCGATGCCGTTCGTCGTCCTGAAAATCAAAATAGCTAGCAACTATAATTAAGTAGGAACTATATAAATTGCATCTATACTCAAATAATATATCAACTGTACGCAGTGGACAACTATAGATAACTGGAAACTATATTCACTAGACAACTATAGTTCATTGAGCAAACTATAATCCTTCGACGACTATAACTACAGTCTGGTTCACTGGACGTTATAGTGCTTGAACAACAATAGTCCATTGACAACTATAATCCTTGGACTACTATAACTATAGTTCATTGGACGATATATAGTGCCTGAACAAACATAGTCCACGGACAACTATAGTTCGCTGGACAACTATAGGCAGTGGACAACTATTGTCCCTGGACACCTACAATTCACTGGGCAACAGGAGTCAATGGATAACTATAGTTCGCTGAACAACTATAGTTTACAGGAACAACTATAGTCCATGGACAACTATAGAACCTGGATAATTATAGTACACCGGACAACTATAATGCTTGTAAGGACGGTAACTATAGTTCACTGTGCCTGAACAAAACATAGCTGGACAACTATAGAAAGTGGACAACTATATTCTCTATAGAAAACTATAGCTCCCAAGACAACTACAGTTCACTGAACATTTATAATCCTAGGACAACCACAAAAAAACAACTAAAGTTCACTGGACAACTATAATCCTTGGACACTTACAGGCCACTGGACAACTATACAACTATAGACCTGGACAACTATCGTCCCTGGATAACTACAATCCATGGATAACTATAATCCCTGGACATTATAGTTCACTGGCAAAATATATCACTGAATTACTATTACTATAACCGTCTACAACTAGAGAAAAACAACTATAGTTCAAGGGCCAACTTTAACTAGTACACAAGAAAAGCCGTTAACAACTACAGCTCTCGAACACTATAGTCAGCAGTCAACTATAGTTCAATGAACAAACAAGCAACTATAGTCACTGGCTATAGTCACGAAAAACAAACCTCGGGCGTTCTTTCTCGTCCAATTTTGTAACTATCCAACAATTCGCGCGCTCGCCGTTTCAAATCTTCTTGTCGGGGTACCGTTGGTTGTACTTGAGTCTCCGCGTGTCGAACTTGATTATCATTTCGAGTATCCGATTGTACTGTATTGCGATGCGCAGGTTCGTCGACGGGCGGCATTTTATCGAAAACCAGCGACCTATTCGACGCGTGCGAATCATTTTTAGCTGCCTGCGAATCAACTTTCGACGCCTGCGAATCAACCTTGGACGTCTGCGAATCGATTTTCATTGGTGCCTGCGCATCATTTGATTTTCCCGCCTTCGACTCGTCGTCGCTGTCGAACGGATTCATCAACTGATTTCTTGTCATAAGCTGCGGTTTTTGTATATTTTCGGTGCTCAGGGTCAACGAGATACGGTCTACAGTATGCGGGCTTCCCGCCGTCGACGATCGTTCGCTCGACGTACCTGCGAATCAAAGAAATTGTCACGTTAACGCTCAGGCGGCGAGTGAGTCGAAAAAACGTACCGGAATTCGACTTGCGAGGTTTCGTTTTTTGTTTCAACGAGGTCGAATCGCGCGACGACTCTCGCCGACTCTCGTGATGCTCAGGCGCCGCCGGCGTACGGTAATGCACCTGACCATCGCTACCGTTACAGTAGGAATCAGTGGCGGGCGAATTTCCCGCCAATTCGACCAAGTTGGACGTGTTGGATTTCGAAAATGACGACGACGACGGGTTACTGTATTGTTGATCTTCAGGTAAGGGTTGGCCAGTGAAATGCGACCGCAACATGTACACGTAGGTCATTATGGCGATCTTGTCGGGAATGGCCATAATTACCATATCCGACGGGTCGATCAACTTGGGCACACCTAACGAGGCTACGGCGTCGAATGCCTGCAAATAACAGTCAACTATAGTTCAAGGGTAACTATAGTAGAACAGCAAGCACCTACAGTGAAAAGTTAACTATAGTGAAGTGGTAAATATAGTCCAATGGCAACTATAGTCATAATTCACGGGTAACTATAGACAAGAATAACTACAGTCAAAGGGCAACTATATTCCAAGGGTAATCATGGTCTAAGGGCAACGACAGTCAAAGTTGAACAATAGATAAAGGGTAACTGTAGTCCAAAGGTGACTATGGTCCAAGGACAACTATATTATAAGCGTAACTAAGTACCAAGGGCCAGATATAGTCTAAGGGCAACTATAGTTCGATGGCAACCATAATTTAACGGCAACTATAGTCCAAGGATAACGAGAGGCAAAGCGTAATTAACTATGGTCCAATGGTCCTATAATCAAAGGACAACAATTCAATGGGAAAACTATAGTACACGGGCGACTAGAGTCAAAGGTAACTATAGTTTGAGCGTAACTATAGTCCAAGGTTACTAGAGTCCAAAGATAACTATAGTTCACGGCACCTATACACCAACATAACTATAGTCCAACTGTATTTAGAGTCAAAGCACTATTGTTCAATGGCAACTATAGTAAAAGGGGACTATATAGTCAAAGAAACTATCGACAGACTACAGACAACTATAGTGTCCAAGCAACTATCGTCTCACCAGACGACAATTTTCGCGAATGTTCGTCGGGTTTAGGGTGTCGAACTCGAGCAGATCAGGGCGAAAATGATTAACTATAGCGCAGAAGGCCAGGCCGTTCCGCCAAGACGTGCTGAAGTCCGTGATTTTAACCCGCTTATAATTTTTCGTCACTGTCTGACACCACGACAGAAGGTCTTGGCTCGTATTGCCCTGGTCAGCAGGAGCCTGAACATCACGGAAAAATGGCGCGAAAATCAAACAATTTTGAAAACCGACATATTACAATAGTTATTTCTGTAGATTGTTTAGGTGTCGAAGTCATTGGGGCCTGTGAATCAGACGATCTTACTGTATCCGACAGTCGCTTTGACGGATGCGTCTGTACAACATTTTGATTCGCAGGAGTCCTCTGCTTGGCTAAATTCAGAAAAAAATTCAACGTTATTCAATTTTTAGCGCGTTTCGCGCAACGCAAGTACCAGGAAAATCACTGGACACGTCTTTTAAAGCGTCGATTTTCGTAATAACCTCGGAGAACTTCTCTGAAACTTCGGAGAAGCCAGTTTTGGTTGGGCTTCGTTCCAACGAACCGGAACCGAAAGAATTTGCACTACCGAACTCGTCTTCATCGAGATCCGCTAATTGGCCAATATCCTTCAATAGGAAAACTCGATTTGGCTAAGTGCCAAACGTAAGAAAAAATTCAGCAGTATAACACCTAGGTACCCACAGGTTAGACTACAGTTGCAGCCAAGTTGTCGACCATTGCCATAGCTAATGTCCACAGCATTGTTGCAACAATAGGCTTGTCTGCGGATGGGTCAATAATAGCGAGCCATAAGTCAAGGTAATAGCAGGTAGGACTACAGTTGAAGGAAAGTTGTTGACACTAGCCAAGATTGCAGTCCGGCATTAACTAGTGAGGTTATTCAAGCAAGCTAGATAACGTACAGTGTATTCGGCACAGACTAATGTGATGATGAACTGTTGTGCCTTTTGTTTTTTGTTAACAGAATAATTAATTAATCGAGAACCCACTTTATTTGTATCTCTGACAGACATCATGCTCGCTATGCTTCGCATGTCATCATCGTTGGCATCGCCTTCCTTCACTATTACGCACGTAAGTACCAACTGTAGTTGACAACCCAGCAAATGTTCGCACAGCGGCTTCAATTTAAGTTTCAACTCTGTTTGTGTGCCGGGAATTTCGTTTATGAACAGTCTCATGTTGAGATTCACGCCGGCGATGGGCTTGCGCTTGCCGCGGCTCGTCGTCTCTTCGACGATGAACGTCCATTCTTTGTCGTCGAAATTGTCGTGCCGCGAGTCGCGGTACAGTGTGGTCGTTATCTCGAGGGTTTCCGGGTTGGACTGTGGCCATATGATTAGTCCTCGATACGGATCCGTTATCGTGGGCTCCCACTGATGGTCCTACAAAAGGTCATCAATGACATGATAGACAGTGATTTAATTTGTTTCGTTCACACAGGTAAATAGGAACATCAAATGCTGCACCTACACTTGCTAGGCAATCAGTTTGCTGTAATTATAGTTGCTTAGCAACTATAGGCTGCTGAGGACACTGTAGTTTTGAACGTAATAAGGATGCATAAATAAGATAATGTCCTTCAAAACTAGATTCATATTCGTGCCACACATTCAGATTCGATTTTTAAACGTTTTCGCATAGTTTTTGTCGATTTGTTTTAAAAATTAACCTCGAACCGGCGAAAAAACTCGCCAAACTCGTCGGCGAAACGGTCGACAATCGAAAACGTTATTTTTTGACATAAAATCCGGTTTCAGAAGAAAATGACATTTTCGAAAAGACGCGCGACGCGAAAGAATAATAATAATAAACTAATTTCGCAAAGTCGCAAGCGCGAAAATATGTCAATTAGATTTCGTTTCCGGGCCGAAAATCGATGAGAAACGAGCAAAAAACAGAAACGTAATGAAAAAACGTTGGAAAACGTCGGAAAAAGTAAAAATTATGTTGTTTTTTTACAAAATTTAAAAACGTGAAACGCTTTCGACATCGAAAAACAAATTCCCGAGTTACCTTCGTAAAATATCGCCGACGTCTGTGGACCCAAGCCACGGCCACTTTCGACGGTTGCCATTTTTTCGAACAGTTTATAGAAAGTTCTTGAAATTGCGCGATAAATCGAAATTTCGCCGCTTTTTTGTTCGATCGTTGTATTTTCCGCCACACTAAACTCATGTTTCGCTAATTCGCCCGATTCGCAGCAGATGCCAACCGAAATTTGTTTTAGAAATGCATTTTCGAGCAAAAACTCGCATTTTTTCGACGAACTTGTCATTGTAAACGAATTAATTAGTTTCGCATTGAAATAGAAATATTAAGCGTACCTGTGAGTCTTTTGGTTACGGTACAGTACAATTACGAAGAGGAATTCGTACAACTATATTTAAGTCAACTATAGCCTAACAATAACTATACTAAAGCAATTACAAATTACAACATTTTTAATGGACTATAATCATAGACGAACTATAGTCTTTGAACTGTAGGACTCCTTGAACAAACTATAGTCCGAGAGCAACTATAGTCTTCAAGCAACTGCAATCCTGCAGCAAATATAGTCTTAAAGCTACACTAATTCTACAGCAATATTTGTCCTGAAATAACTATAGTCCTTGAGGAACTATCGCCCATGAACCACTATAGTCCGATATCAACTATAGTCCGTGAACAACTATAGTCCTAGTGCAATCATTAAGAAACTGTAGTTATAGAGCAACTATAATCCTAGAGCATCTATAGTCCTTGAGCAATTATAGTCCTAGAGCAACTGTAACCCTTGGTCAATTTGTGCAACTAGCAACTTGTGCAACTTGTGCAATTATAGTCCTGCCCTAAATATATTCGCACGCAAAGTACAGTTCAATAATTATAGATCATTTTATTTGATTGCACAAGTCTGTATTGCAAAAGCACGGCTTTACCATTTCGTCGGGATCACCTGCAAAGCTTGAAGTAATCGCATTTATGATCTCCTTGGAACAGCTTGTTTAGACAACAGCCCCTGCCGAAATTTAACTATTCTAAGTAGGAAATCGGGTTATTTTGAAATCAAGTCATCAGCTCTCACAAAAACTATAGTCTTACAGGAACTATGGTCTCCAGTCAACTAATCATGAAGCAACTATAGTTCAGCCATAGTCTCAATACCCGAGCAAAATGGTTCCTGCCAGTGGTCGTTCACGAGAACTATCGAGATTGCTGCTCAAGTCATGGCACCACTGATCATTGCTACAACCACCGCTGTCCAGCCGAGCACAGATCGGTTGGTCTTTTTGCAGACTTGCCCAAATAGCAGTTCAAAGCAGCAACTACAAATGAATTATTTGGCAAATAGTAGCTACTATAGGTCAACCAAGAACCACTATAGTTCTAACTATAGTTCTAACTATAGTTCCAACTACAGGTCAGAGGAGCAATAGTTTACTGACAACTATAGACCCGCTGGCAACTGTAGTCCAATATAACTTGCACACTATAACAAATAAATCCAGTAAAAATAAAAATAAATTCAGTTGTTTTTTTCTTCTTGGTAATAAAAGTTTCGGTCGAAAAGTAAAAACTATCCAGAAAACTGAAAATCAGTCTAGTTTGTTGATGTTTACGTTACCATTTCAAGGATTTGACCAGTGACTCATTGTGCTTGCTGAACAGTCAAGATGTTTTCTTTAACAAGCAATTAATGGCGTTTGGCAAAAAATGCTCTCCAAAAAGAAGTCAAGTTTAATTTTTGTAATTTAGTAAATGACAACCGTGGTCGTTAATTATTAACGAACGCGGCCAGAGTACAACATATACGAAGGAAATGGGATATTCCACATTAATTGAAATTTGTCGATGAACAATTCCATTAAAACATGCCGACGACATGTTTTGCTTGCTACGGGGAAAATCTAAACGCCAAACAGCAGTTTATTTTGTTTTTCATGTGCTGAGACCATGGACTCGACGTTTATCGCTTTATCGCAAGATGAAGTTCAACCGAAAAAGAAATCAGCGTACAAGGAAATGTTCGTAAGGCTTACTGTACATGGAGCTATGGACTTTTACGAATCGCACACTTGGTCAATGAAAATCATCTGGGCAGTGATCATTTTGGCAGCTGTGATTTTGGCGACCGTAGAAATTTACCTGACCTTCGACACGTACATTAATAGTCCGATTTTAACGTCGTACACGGTGATTCCGAGAAGCGAAATGAAATTCCCGCAGATTTACATCTGTCCTATGAACACGATTAACAAGCACGAAGTTGCGCTAGCCAGTGTGAAAAAGTTGACCACATTTTTGGGTATGGGTAAAGATGCGAAGATTCCGATTTTATCGAAAATCAATCGGAACTTCGATGTAATCCAAACTCAGCGAACAGTCAATTTGGGAAAAAAAGCTAGTGAACCGACGATAATGGAATTCATGGAAAAAGTGACGATGAACGACACGGAATTCATGAGGGAGTGCGCCTTCCATAGAAAACCCGTCGATTGCCAAGAGATTGTTCGCGGCGTGTTCGATGGCGACTACGGACGATGTTTCGTAATTGACGTTAACGACACACAAAAAGTGAAGAAGTTTCTCGGATACCGAGCGGTCACGTGAGATAATTAGTTTTTTCGAGGTATTTCAGGTGTCAGGATACGGGTTAACATTAGCGCTGGACATTAGAACGGACTTGTATCACAAGTCGCTGATACCGCCGTTCGATGGTATCGTAGTCCGAGTCATGTCGAAGTACAGTCCCGGAGGATCCAGTGGTGATATCTTAGTGAAACCTGGCGCTTGGACGAAAATCAGTCTACACCCCAGACACTACAAAATGATCAACTTGGATTCAGGAAGAGTCAAGCAGACATGCGTCGATTCCGTCGAATACGATATCGTCAACTTCGACGGGTATTCGCCGTCGACGTGTAAATTCGATTGCGCGCAGACAGTGAGCTTGAAATATTGTTCGTGCGTTGTACCATTGGAATTGGAATTCTTGAAAGACGTCTACCACAACGCCACCTGTTCATTCGAAATATTGAACGCTTGCGTGTATAAAAAAGTCATGAAAAAAAATAGCGCGGAAATCGGTAATTGTTCGTCGCGTTGCGTTACGAAATGCGACTATTGGGAGTACACGAAAACAATGAGCTCGGTTGATTATAACAAAGAAAATTTTGAAAGTATAGTTGAAGAATTTAATGATAAAAATGACACTGACTGAAAAAAAGTTACATTTTAGAAATGTCAGTGTTTTTCAAATCGAGTGTTGTCTTCGACGAAGAAACGAATTCGATGACGATGGATGAACATCGATGGATTAAAGATACGATCATTTTGGATGTTAGCTATTCGGATTTGCTGTATACGGAGGTAAGAAAACAAAAATCAGTCGATCATTTTAGTCGACCGGTATTACTTCTAGATTGTTCAAAGTAAATCGATGACTGTTGATACCTTGTTGGGTAACATCGGTGGACAAGTCGGATTATGGATGGGCGTTAGCGCTATATCGGTGATACAAGTGATAATGATCGGCGTATGCTATTGTATTGAGAATGTATGCCGAAGGGAACCTTAACTGCTTGTTACATATTTATACGCAACTAGACCCGTAATGTACTTTGACATTTGTTTTACTATGTAAATAACTGTTGCGTCAGGCACATCTTTTTTAAACAACGCCAATGAACGGTAAACACAACGACATTTTTATGCCAAGCCTAGTCGGATCACGGGATCGTAAATAGTGGTGTTAACGTATCAATAATAATAACATTATGCACTGTTGAAAACAAATTGTTTATACATTTCTTGTTTGTAGCTGAATTCATACGTGTTGGCACGTGTAGAGTTGAGCGCGTCGTTTCTCGTCCCATCGCTCCCATAAGCATCTAGTGTTCAACGGACACCGGCACCTGGAAAACTAGTGTTGCTTTAGCCTACAGTAAGGTAATACAGTAGCCAACATTACAGTAATACAGTAAGACAATATCTTACCAGCTAGGCAACATACTATAGGAATAAGTATATTCGCCAGTTTTCTTGTACACGCCGAATCGACAAGGTTCTCGATGAGCGATTATCGAATTATTGTGGCTTCGACAATATTGGTTCGATGTCGAATTAGCTCCACGTGAGGAAATATTCCTGAAGCAACAAGTTGAAAATGACTACTGTAACTTGCTCGCTACAGTAATAATGGCTTATGACATAATTCGTTTATCGAGACTGACAAAATATAACTTCGACTAATAATTGTCATTTGTATTGTTTCTATAGTAGCTTAGTAGACCTTGTGCTCGTTTAGGGGCACATGGTTACAGCAAATTCGTTTGAGAAATGCATGTTCACACTAATACTTGTTCTCTACAGTTACTGACCTCCCAGACCGTACCTTGATTCTGTTTCGACAAAAAATACAATAAATACAAAAAGAATGCTGAAAACCGACGCGGCAAACACAAATTTCATCATTTGAGCCAATTTAAAACGAAGAAGTATGCGTGAATAAATGGACGAATATGACTAGCCGGAAACAATAACTGATAAGAAAATGAAAACGGTCGGCCGCAATTTTTCATACTCAAAAACGACGCGATAAACTTGCGACTAAAGGGCTCCGTTTGTGTCTGTAAAATTATCTATCCGTCATGTTTATCTTTTGAATCAGCAAAAATCATGACAGGCTCAAAACTTGTGTTCAAATTAAGGTAGCTATGCCGTAAAGGCTCTTGACCCAGTCAACTGTTGCGATACGTTAAAGCGCACACACAACTAAGTTTTCATTTAGCATGACTTAAACAAGTACTTAACAACTTAAAATACTTAAATTACTAAGCCAGCTTAACATACTTAACATGTCATTTTTTGTTTTATTACATTTTTTGTTAATTATCTTAGTTTGGTATTTTAGCGAGGTTCCAGTAGTGCATGTAAAGCACACACTAAAACACGTAATAGTACTCGGTCGGAAGTCCGGAGATAAACTTCAGTTTAGGAATGACTATTATTTCAAAAAAAATGTCACCTCTTACATCTTACACACTTTGATAAGCTAGGTATCCTAGGGTATTTTGTTAAACCGAAAATAACCGGCTTTCTGCAAATTTCGAAAAGGTTGCATTCGACGACCCAGCGAATGAAAAACTTCTTTTAACCGTCAGCACATTTTTAGTTGATAATGAAAGTTTTTTTTTCGTACGGTTTATCTACCAAGACTGTGACGTTTTTATGACACTGAAAGATGAGTGTTTCAAATATTTGGCTTGGAAATGAATGTCAGGTGTCCATAGACAATTGCTATGTCTACTCCGCACTTCAGCCAAACAGTTTTTGCGATAAATACTAAAAAGTTTAGAATAGATTTAGAATAAATTTAGCCGCAGAATTGTACTATTTGAGTACTTTAAAAGCTTAAGCTTAATAGAGTTCTAGCTTGCTAGCTTACTAGCTGGTGTAAAAACATCTTCATCAAGAAACATTTGATTTGACAAATGGCAACGGGATATTCAGGATTGACCTAACGTCAAAAATAATTTTATTTCGCATTTAACATATAAATTCAAACATTTTTGTTGTTTATTGTAAAATATGACAGTATTGTGCCAAAGTACACTTTCAACTGCGTTTTGTTCATCAACGCTGCAGACTTTATCTTTCAACCAGCAAATGTTGTCTTGATGATTAATTTCGATGCTGACACATCCTGGAGTTTTATCACAAGTATCTTCACACCCATCAATAGCTGACTTTCCTATATCGTGTCCCCAACAGTCAAAATTCGGCCTACACAGATAAGGTCTTGTGATAAGGTGGCACAAATAAAAACTGAAAAAATAAACAACAAGAAATATTGCAGGTTATTATATATGAAGTATTTCGTGGACATTTGGACAAAATGTTAACCAAACTTGAATAGACGCCACATAGAAAACCTAAGTTACCTAAGCTAAGACGGCCGTACTATAGCAAGTGATATGTGCTCTGGTCAAATGCGTTAACATATAATTGTATTGGAGGAGACGCTGCAGATTCAAACTAAAAACTCCAAAACTACCAAAATTCTGCCAAAATGGTCGAAAAAACCAGAATCCTTATGTAAAACCTATCAAAATCTGCATAAATAGGCAAAAACTTACCAATAATCTACCTAAAGTGTACTAAATCCCACTAAAAACCTATAAGCACTCACCAAAACCTTCCAAAAACCCCAAAAACCTACCTAAAACGTACTAAAAACAGACTGATAATGTGTCAATAACGTAACAAATTACATTACATTGAAAAAACCAACCAGAAACCGACAAAAAATCAGCAGAAACTTACCAAAAATTATGAAAGAACAAACAGTTTGCTTCCAATCGACATCATACATTGTTGATGAAACCTACCAAAGATCTAGAAAAACCTGCCTAACCAGCAAAACCACCAAAAACCTGCAGCACAAACTTTAACCTACAAAAAAGCTACCAAAATCCTGAAAAAACTGTAACAAAGTTTTACTGTTACATTAAGGAATTTTAACTTTCATAGACAATGAATCATCTTTCTTTACATATTTTGGAAAATTCCTTTCATTGTTTACATTCTTTGTAAAAGAAACCATTTTATTTACATTCCTTATTACGTTTACATTCTTTTATAATTGTTTGCATTCCTCAAAATACTATTTAAAGAGGTCCAGTTTCCTGAAGGGGCCAGTCTTGTAGTTTGGAAGTGTTGAAGTATTCTTGTTGTTTCTCAATAAAAGATCTATACAGTTTTCCTAAAGTTATCTTTAACACGATACTCAACTATCAAAGGCAACCTCACTTATATTCTAAGAGTGGCGTTGCAAAAGTGGCGAGCTTTTAGAGGATCAAATTTGGAATTTCCTGATCTGCATTCAGTGTTCGTTATCCATCACGGATGATAAGTTCAACAGTAAACCATTAACTTCACTGTCCAATCAATATCTAGCTGTTGAAGCAGCCGCAAGAGAGTCAGTTGCTCAAGGTACAAGCAGAAGGACAACTAGGGCTACAAAAAAAGAATCGGCCACCCAAGAATCAAGCACAAGTACACAGAGAGCGGGTATTAGTTACAGTACTGCCCCAGGAGGTGGAGGTGGCCAACAGTATCGCTATTGGCAGTCTGATCTTACACCAGTAATATTAACACCCATCTGTCTGCTAGAATCTGCGTCAGCACTAGACAAATCATTGGACGTATTTTTCGAAACCAAAGCTGAATGTTCATTCGTCTATCATAACCCGTTACCAGACGAGGAAGAACTAAGTAAAGAACAAATTGTCGAAGCTAAAAATCAGGTCAATCATAATCTCGAAAACAACCAGGACGCACAAATCCCACCAATAATTAACCAACCAGTTGCAGTCGTCCTTATTGATCAACCTGACATCCTTGTTGCTGAAAAAATTTTGTATTTGCCTGACGATTACCCACCAGATAACAATTTTATAATGAACGGACAACAGGCCCAAGATATTCAGGACCTTTTACAAAGAACTGTGGATGGTATAAACAATATGCATAATGGCCGACCTGTCAATTTTGGTGTTGGCACCATGTCAAGCTTTAATGGCGATCCACACGATGTGAATTGGACCGACTGGAAAAGACGTTTTTCCAAGTATGCAACTTTGGTCGGCGCTGATAACATTGACCGTAAAGTTGCATTACTAGCATGGTATCTAAAAGGTACCGCTCTAGAAATCTTGCACGAGATTGAGGCATTGCCAGCTGTGGCTGGTGGAGCACAATATGTCCAAGGTCAAAATCGACCAGCTGATTGGAATGCTTGCAATGCTGCACTATTAGCACGGTTCCCTGATAATCGGAATATTGATGTGAAAATCGAAAACCTCATTTCACGAAGCCAGGGAATCGGAGAATCAGTAGCAGCCTATGCAGCTGACATACGACAGTTAGCTAAACGAGCCATCCCTGGGTGAATGATGTGGGTGATGTGAATGAAAGCTTAGAATCCTGTAATCCGCAGGTGGGTCCAGCATAGTGCCTCAAATCATTTCGAAGCAGCTGTTGAATCTGCCCAGATACAAGAAGAAAGAGAAAAACAATGCTTTGGATCAGTTAATCCAATGGCTGTGGCTACGGTAGTGCTTGCTGCACAAAATCCAAATTTAGCCAACGTTGTCGAGAAGTTGAGCTCTCTAAGCCTTGACAAGACAATGCACAGTAACCAGATCAATGGAACACATTTCATTCAAAGAAATACGAAAGGATTCAATGAACGTTGGCCGAGCTATGGACAATCCAGAGACAATTACTCACGCGCGCGCCAAAACAATAACAACAGTTAAAATGGACGTTTTTCTGGACGCACTGTAACGTAGAAGACCACAATGACACAGTAATGAGGGATAAGATTTTATTTATCCAAGCTAAATCCAGGTGATAACAAATCTAACACGATAAATCCAAATGGTAATACAGTAATACGGGTAACAGAGTATTCTACAATAATAACTAAAACTACAATAAAGATAAGCGTCCAATAATTACAAAATCATGATGGGAATGAGACTGACAAAAATGGAGGGGTTTATATAGGATTTTGGGAAGGGTGCGTGGGTGGTTCTAGAAAATCTATTTATAGATTATAAAAAATAATGAGTCATTGGATTTTCTATCCAAGTCTATGCATAAAAACTATAAATTCCTTCTAGAAGTTTCTAATGATTCATCAATGATTCATAATCACAATCTTTATTTTATTCTAGAACCTCGTGGGCGTAGCCTGGAATGCAGATGTCATGACGATATCATGATGATGTCATAATGATGTCATCCGTGGGCGGATAGGACGTCATTCGATTGCACTGCCGCCTGGTGTCATTCTAAAATTCTCCTGAGGGGTAGCTTCAGTATTTAAGCATCCTTCAAGAACATTTTAGTTGATGTGGGGTAATGGCTGATGCATGTCATCCGATGTGTTTGGCATCTTGTGCCTTGTGGATGCGTCTGGATCATTGACATCATGGCTGATTGCAAGGTTAGTATTTAATCTCCGTTACACTACATACTTTTCATTAAGGAAAGTAAACAATTATTGAAAAAAGAATGCAAAAAATAACACAATGCCAATGACTTCTTGAATGTGTGATTACTTTATGAACTTTCCGGTTGTGGCATCATCAGCGCCCAGCTTGAAATAGGCGTATGCAAGTGCACAAAGTTGCTAGTTTTAATAGTACTGCACATTATGCTATAGTCTAACAGTGGAATGAAACAGACGGGACAGACGAAGTGCACATACAGACAGTCATACAGTGGAATGAAACGGACGGAACGGACTGGACGGACGGAACGGACTGGACGGACGGAACGGACTGGACGGACGGAACGGACTGGACGGACGGAACGGACTGGACGGA
>JAQGBA010000680.1:0-26306 GCA_034698125.1 Prionchulus punctatus
TACTTTTCTTTCACTTTATACTTTGGATACTTTCCAGATTTGTTCGTTCGAAGATTTTTACCATATGCGAAACCGTCAAATCGGTTCGATTGGTTCAGCCCAACGTGCGAACGGAGAACTTCTATGATATCACCGAGATTCAATTCGATTTCGTCTTGCACGTAATCTTGTGGCGCATGTTCGATAACCGCGACGAATTTGCGATTTTGTTGACCGTAAAAAAAGTAGTCGATATCTAACGATGTTACGCCATCGGTGAAATCACCATTTTTCACGATTTGTTTTAATTCGTGAACAAATTGACAGGCGTTGGAGGTATACGTACAAACAACGAAATCGCAGCGCGATAGTAAATCGACCGTAGTTATAATTGGCAACAACGAGACATTCGTCGAAAGATACATTTGAGCCAGCTTTGTGCTATTGTAATCGAATAAAAACTCGTAATCAGGGTATTTCGATACTGCTTCGTCTATAATCGAGACTTCGTCAGTCGCTAAATAGACTCTCCGTTTCACATTTTTTGCTTTATGGTAATCGTACCAAGTCGAAACGTGTTCCATGTATTCTTCTATCTTGAACAGTGAAGCTTCGTTCATTAGCTTGTTACCCCTTCGTACGTGAATACCAACGATCGGCGATGAGAAATTTATTATTTCTTTTTGTTGTTCTATGTGCATTTTCACTGCCGGCGTATACCTTAGAACGTAATGAACAAATTGACTGGCCCAAAATATCGACGGATCTGGATGCAAAGATATCAGTGATTCTGCAAATTCTGAAGGAATTGCGGGTGGTAGAGTTGACATTGGAACGTGGTCGGTGTTCACTATCCAGTCAAACGGCACGGTTAAAATTTCATCGGTCATATTCGACCTGTCGTTTATCGTGCAGTTGGTCAATGGTAGAAACAAATCGTTCCAACCATTCTGCGAATTAGGCCAGGTTTCCAAAAGTGGCAATACAATCCGATTCGTGCTGTAACCGATGAGCAGACAGTAAGCTATCGTATGAATGTAGCACCCGTATCCGCCACCAGTGAACGTTAAGCAGTTGATTTTTTTCGCTGTTTTACAGTCTTTCGGATGTTGCGAGTTGTAGATCCTAGTCTGAATTATCTTTGTTAATTTCGACAGTTCGATCTTGCGCCAGTCATTTGGATTATCAAGTTGCAATATTTGCACGACCTCCGACAAAATACGGCTTGACAAATCTTTTATGTCGCTTCGAATGTGGTCGATAATATCTCGTTGTCTATTGTCACCCAATATCTCCAGGCTTTTCAATCTTCCATCCGCAAATTCGCTCAAACTTTTAATGTTCGCCAATAACGAATATTGTAATTCGCTTTGATCAGCACGATTGGTTTCGTTCGGTTCTGGTAATATTTCGTACTCAACTTTTTTTATTAATCCACTGTCCAGCAGGATTACACCTACTGACAGAATACCGATGAGCAGAAAATATTTCAATAGCGAACGGCCAATCAGACAGCGATTGTGTTTCTTTTTTTCCATGCTTTTATGAACAATCAGGCCGTCTAAAAAAGGAGATTATATCATTTCATCGAATTCTCTTGTTCCGACAAATTGGAGATCTTTTCATCTGAGCATTTAAAAATTTATTGCTTAAAATCATATTTTAGTCACTGGCTAATTTTTTAGGTACAATAAATTCTATTGTCTTTTTGTACCTTATTAGTAACCTACAGGAACATTATTGATGATAAGACTTCGCATTCTCTAAGTTGCGCTTTATTCCATTCGGCAAATGGATTTCGGTTGCATGACAACATGCTTACCAAAGCCGCCTGGTGTAATACAGTACGACATGAACAGCATGCTATATACTACGACACTTCTAAAAAAAACGACTTTACCAAACTAAATTTCTATCAAAATGTCTCAATCATAAAAATATATAGTATTTGATTAATTGTATTGATGAAAATCAACAATTGGATACTTTGCTTTCACTGTATATAAAGAATATTTACCGGTATTTTTTTGATAGTTTTTGCCTGCGGCTACACCATTGACTTGCTTTTGCTGATTCAATCCGATGTGTGTACGAGGAACTTCAACTATGATATCACCTTCATTCGATTCGATTTCACCTTTCCCATAACTTTCCAGTCGATGATCGATAACTGCTACATATTTGTTGACCATAGAAAACATATCCTTCGAACTTCGCACCACCGGCTAAATTAGCATATTTCACAATTATAATTAATTCGCACGTATTTGTAAATTAATTCATTCGTTAATTGTCACATTTGACGTCGAAGTGCGAATGGCGTAATTACAATGTGAAAGTAAATGCAAAGTATTGTACGCAACAGGGACAAGTTTTTCGAAGCAGGGACACGTTTTTCGTTTTTCTCTTTTTTACAGAACTCAAAACACATTGTATTTTAGTACTTCTATACTATGCATACATGCGATAAACTTTTAGTACTTCCATACTATGCGATAAACCGCTGGGAGAATTTTGGTTTCTTTTTGGGGAAGTCATATTGTGAGACATGTAAAAGGTCTAACTCTCCCAGTTGCTTGCAAGTAGATACTTTGCAGCATTCTTTTGAGTTTCATGCTCAGTTTCCGAAGAATGTAATTGGCTATACAGGTTATAAGTAACAGAAACTCAAAGTCTGATTGTAGTTCTGATTGATTTTGAAAAATCTGCATTTTTCAACTATCAAACTCAAAGAACTTCATAGGCACTTTGACCACCATGGAAATCTGCATACCAATATGTACCAGTCAGAAGAGTATCAGTGTCGTTGAACGATTCAACATCGATGAAACCTTTGGCATTCGCCCTGGTGAACAGTTTGTAAAATTCCCTTGTTTCCCAGAAAAAGTTCCACAGAATATAAGCGTGATTGTACAGTTGGTATCAGAGGTAAAAGGCAGTCAGATGCAATTCGTTCCATCCATTCAATGAATGAGGCCATACTTCCAAAACAGGCTACATGATGTATGAATCCACTGTCCTTAAAGAATAAAGGATGAGGGTTTGCATTCTAGACAGAATATACACTACGGCGACAGAGAGACAGTCGGGTGCAATGCTCTCTGCTCCCATACTACGAGCTGTCAGTCATGAATGGAAGGTGCGCCCAGGATCAACTTGTTAGGTCTCTATTTATCCTCAAAAGTCGATCGCTTTCTACGTATTGCACGACTAGGTACGTCGAAGCGCGCGAGACGTGTATCTTGCTCAAGGATCCACCCGGGTTCGAACCCAGACCGCTGATGTGGCGAGCGAGCGATATTTCACTACGCCAGCAGGGGCGGACGCAGGGGGCTATCCAGGCTCGAGCCCCCCCACCCAAACCTGATGAAGGTACTCTGAAACACCATGATACCCCTACCTTGGAGAAATGGAAACATTTTTTCAACATTTTCTGTATTAAATAAAATGTAGTTTTTTAGTAAAATTTTCCTTGAACACACAAAACATTTGATAGAGTAACATTTTTTATGCGATTTTACATCATTAACGAAATGCACTGAATATTGTTCAAGTTTACACTGAACTTTTTAATGCATCTTTTTGACGTTTGACACCGAACCTTTTTTGGCTGGCAGCTATTGCTAAGTTGTTCACGTTTTGACTAGCACCTTAAACATGTCAAAACGGAATAGTAATAATTTGTACAATTATTTTTAATAATAATTACGAAGCCACTGGCGTCTTAAAGGCTGAAATTCTGAGCATTGCTGTTCTCTGTGTCGAAAATGTAAGAAATTCCTTTCAGTGTTGTCGAGAAAAAAATTTGTTTTTTTAATTTGAGAACAAACTCTGAGTATTTCCTCGGCTTTCAACATTTGACCAGTCAAAACGCTGAATGCATCGCTGAAACTTTATAGGCGTTTTTGAGAAGCGTCGGGTTAAATTTAGAATTTTTATGAGGTCGAGGATACTACGGAGGGGCAACGATGTCTGATATGCTTGTATACTAGGAAATGAGAATTAATTGAGACACTAATAAATTTAGGTATAATCTCTGGTGTGCAAACCCGAATTCGCAAGTTTTAGCAATGTATGTACATTGTGCTGCACATACACTGAGCCTTGCATTGTGCATAGCGGCTACAATTTGCGACATCTCATTTTCTGTCAGCACCGATAAAGACATTACATTTTTCATTCATAACTCGGCTAAGCATTTGGAAAGTCTCGAGCAAAAAGTACAAGCCGATTCAAAGCTGGCTGGTATGGAAAAAGACAGATTATATGAGTTGCGAAACAAGGTATTAATGTTTACAAAATAATAAGATGTATGGTATTAATGTATTCTGGTATATTTTAAGATGGGTGGGAAAACATGCTGCCATTCAACGTTTCGTAGATCCGCTTGTTCCACTTTATGCGATATTAAATGATGTTTCTCTAACGAGAGATTCAGACGCTCAAAAAGTATTAAGCAACTTCCAAATTTGTACAAGTAACCAAAAATTGAAACTTTTTTAGGCGAGAAATTTCGTGATATAAATTATGCAGTTCGATTTATTTTCGCATTGCTTGTTTTGTATGAATTTTCGTATGACTCTTCAGTGATTTCTTCGAGCTTACAAGCTGTTTTTGTCGATTTAATTAAATGTTTATGAAGAATTCATGCTTTAAAAAAAAGTTGAAAGATTACAAATCGAACACTCGAGTCTTCAATAAAATTTATGACTCCATGCAACTAAGTATTTGAATTTGACTCATTGCAACAATTATTGTATTTTAATGATAAACATTTTTTTACAGAACACGATGATATCAAGTTCGAGCCAAATATACACAAAATTTTAATAGTGAGCGAAAAAGTTGCAACAAGATTTCTCTTGCAAAAATTCAAGTAATTTTGTTTAGATTTGCCCGACGTTGATCGATGTTGCCCGTTTCAACTGCAACTGCAGAAAGAAATTTTTCGACGATGAGGATACTGAAGACGTTTTTGCATGCATCAATGAATGAAGAATGACTGACAGGACTGGCATTAAAGAACATTCATCGCGAAATTCTGATTGTCATGGAAAAAATGTTGAATAAGTTTAAAACAAAACAGCGTCGTATTGATTTATAAATAAATATTAGCGCCATCTCTGACCAAAGCCGTGAACAATAGAAAAATACTGGCCACAAAAAATATTGATCACAAACTCCTGAGCCCCCCCCCCCCCTACAAAGTTCCTGCCCCTGCAGGCCCACCAACAATCCACTGTCCTTTAACCTATAAAAAAGTGTGAATGTTGTTCCAGTTGAAATGTGCCAGTTGAAACTGCCACAGAAGAAATTTGCGATAATATATACTGCATTTACAGAAGTTTGCGTTTTTGTTCATAATTTTCGATAGTCTTACAATTTTCTTGTTTAAGAGGAAAATGAGCCACGTTCAATACTCGTTCCTTTATTGTGATTTCTCAAATCTTTACCATACTTTGATTAATTCTTTTTCTCATTTAGAACTTTTTCGCCAAATTTCGACATTTTTGGTTTGAAAATATGTCGACCCTGTACTATATACAAGAGAAGTCGGTGGTGTTTTGCCAACTACTGTCTGCTAAAGTTGAGCATGTTGCAGTCGACACAAGTTCACCATTAGATTTACGAGAATTAATAACGCCACAGAACGCTGATGACGTTGGAAATGTTTTAGACAGTCTGCCAGGATTATCTAGCTGTAAATCTGAATTGCTTCCAATAAAATACGGCTGATCAATCTTTTATATCACTCAGACATTAGTTTTCCACGTTTTTACGAAAATGAACCAGGCAGTTTCAAAGGCGAAGGCGTAGAATTCTTTTCATAGAATTCCTTACGTTACAACGACTTAGGGATCTTTTCAATTGATAACTTAAACATTTATCGCTTGAAAATCTTTTAGTCACTGGGTAATTTTTGAAACATGTTTGAATATAGCCTATTGTCTTTTTGCATCATATTAGCAATCTAAGAAAGCGATATTAACGAAAAATTCACTCATTGTTCTTTGCGAACTATCAGCGAATGGATTTCGCTTACGTGACAAAATATGTACCAAAGCCACCTGTAATACAAAACGACATGAGCTGCATGATGTACTGTTACTACAACTATATTTCCAGAAAAATAACTTTCCCAAACTAAATTTTGATCAAATTTCTTTCAAATAAACACAAAAATATATCTTTGATTAAACGTACCGAGGAAAATCAACGATTGGATACTTTTCTTTGACTTTATACGAAGGATACTTTCCGGTTTTGTTCGTTCGGAGGTTTTTTCCAGTGGCGAAACCATCGAACTGATTTTGTTGATTTAATCCGATGTGCGTATGAGGAACATGAACGATATCGCCGATGTTCAATTCGATTTCACCTTTCGCGTTAACGTCCGGTCGATGGTCGATAACTGCTACGAATTTTCGATCTTGTTGACCGTAGAAAAAGTAGTCGATATCCAACGACTTCACGCTGCCGGCTAAATCGCCGTGTTTCACAATCTGCATTAATTCGTATGTAAATTGGCACGCGTTCGACGTCAACGTGCAAACGACGTAATCGCAATGCGACAGTAAATGCACTGTAGTTATGATGGGCAACAAGGACACGTTTTTAAGTGAATATGTTTGCGCTTCCTTGGTACTGTTGTAGTCAAACAAAAACTCGTAATCGGAGTATTTCGTTACGGCTTCGTTCAGCACTGCGACCTCATCCGTCGCTAAATATACGCGTCTTTTCAAATTTTTGGTTGCATGATAATCGTACCAAGTCGTAACGTGACGCATGTATTCGTCTATTTGGAACGGTGAAGCTTCGCTCGCTAACTTGTTGCCTCTTCTTACGTGAACGCCGACGATCGGCGACGAGAAGTTTAAGATCTTTTTCTGTTGATCTATGTGCAATTTCACTTTCGGCGTATACCTTAGAAGGTAATGTACGAATTGAGCCGCCCAAAATATCGACGGCTCCGGATGCAGAGATGTCAGCAATTGGGCAAATTCTGCCGGAATAGCTGGTGGTAGAGTCGACATAGGAATATCGTTTTCCCAGTTCCATTTAAGAGTTAGAATTTCATCAGTCGCATTCGAAACATCTTTGATTGTACAGTTGGTAATTGGTAGTAACAAATCGTTCCAACTGTTCAACGAACGATACCAATTTTCCAGAACAGGTAAAACAACGCGATTCGTGCTGTAGGCAATGACGAGGCAATACGCTGTCTCGTGGATATAATATCCAAATCCGCCTCCATCCCAGAATTTACAATCTACCTTTTTGACTTTTTTGCAGTCGGAAGGATGTTGTGAATTGTAGATCCTCGTTTGGAAGATATCTGTTAATTTCGACAGTTCGATCTTGCGCCAGTCACTTGGATTGTCAAGTTGCAACAGTTGCATCGCCTCCGACAATATCCGATTGGATAAATCTTTTGTATCCATACGATAGCCGTCGATAACCCCTTTAGGTTTATTATCACCCACTGATTGCAGACTCTTCAGTTTACCATCCACAAAGTCGATTAGATTTTTTACTTTAGCCAGGAAGGAAAATTGCAATTCGCTTTGCTCAGCACTAACAATACCAGCATTGACGACATATGGATCGGCACCTCCACCACTGGCCACTGTGGCACTGGGTTTTCCATTACTGGAGACACCAGCACTGGGATCGCAAGCAAAACTAGCATCAACTGGTCCTGATGTTATTTCCATATTCTTTTTCTTAATTATGCCATTGTCCAATACGATTACGCAAAACGATAGGAAGCCGATTATCAGGAATGTTTTTAATATATAACGGCCAATTACACAGCGATTTTTTCCTTCCATGATTCTCAAAAAGACCCTTTGCAATTTAAATACGGCGAAGTTTCCCTTACCTTTCGCATTCCGACATTTAACCAGCGAGATTGATCCTGTCTATTGTCAATTACATTTTAATTATACATTCCCATTCACTCATGTAAATTTTACAAGTCTTTATCAATCTCGTCGCCATCTAAATAGTAAATCACCGTAATTTGGACTGAAACGAAAATCTTTAGTAACCTAGCTGCAATAGATCTATTGATCATACATGCAATATTAGCGAAAATATGTTTCTGCATCTACCCCCCCCCCTCCCCCAAAACTTACTATTGACACTGTATAATCTTCAAATGTTCATGTTCATTTGTAATAGGCCTTGATATTGTACAGTTCATGGTAAAAAGTGCCTGTAACAAATTTAACATAGAACAAATTTTCGAAGTTGTTCATGTGTTCCGACCTGCAAGTGGAATTTTTCTTGAACAATGAAGAGCGCTCATGTAAATTTTACAAACCTTTGTTGCCGTAGTCACTGGCTAGAGTCCAGCACGCCTAATGACTTTTCATAAATGGATTTTTGTTCCATATTGTTACAGCTAGAAATTCAATGTTGCCATTACAAATGAACAATAATGTGAACAACGTCAGGCGTACTCGTTGTTTTAATGGGTGAACTAAATGAACGTTGCATAAACAGGAGGACCGTGTTCCCAACTGAAAATACCATGTGACATTTATACAAAATGTCAGAATATCGTTTTGGCATAAAGTCCTGCGCTTTGGGCAAAGGCTGGCTTAATGTCAGATAGTGTTGGAATATGCAGCAAATTTGTTTAAAATGTGTTACATAACATCTGAATGAAAGGCGTCTATTCTCTATAACAATTTCAAAACTGTACTGTGAGAAAGATCTGCATGTATGGCGCAAAACACAATTCGCGAAAATTTAAACTAAAAATTGCTGTGCAAAGATTGATATAAACAAATTTTGATGCGAAGGATTTCAAAAACTTACTTTTCTTCTACTTATATCAAAACGCGAAAACGTGGTCATTTTACACAAAAGTTAAGTTTGTTTTTTGAAATCGTTCTATTTCGCTGCACTGCAACGCTGATTCAAATTCAAATGCCATAAGTGCGTTATTTTTTATATTTTATTATTTACAATATTATTGAATATGTAACTTCGTCCTGTCATAGGTTTTTGTTTTTTATGCTCATTTTATTAACGCAGATGGTAACAGTCTGTAACAAGAAAATTATTCAAGGCTTCAAGTAAGTGATTGTATTTTGTACTCTCTTAAGCGATTTTCCTTATTTTTTCACTGCCATTTGGAATATTTTCAGAAATACATTCGCAAGCCAACCCTTTGCAGTATATCGTCGTGGTTCGAATGGTCCATCATTTTCTGAAAAATGGATTGTTATCACGACGTTGTCGAATTCAACTAAAGATGTTCTTCGAAAAGTGGTTATGTTAAAAAATTTGGAAATGGTCATTTAACTGATAGAAAGACACCAGCAAATTGGTCGACAGATAATTGCGTTTTTCTGAGCATCGAAATGCTGGAAAAATTGAATTACAAAATCGCCTCGATGGTACCGTCCAGCAGCTACACAAGCAAAATGATCGGCTATTTGTACGCGATGGAGAATGATGCACAATTCATTTATCTGTATGACACGAAGGATGACAGTCGACAGTAAAATTACCAATGAATTTGTTTGATTATGCCAACTACACCTACGGGCTGGTTTGCTACAGTTCGCAGATTGGATTGTTTTGGGATCAAAAAGCGTTCGTAGAACTTTCCCTGCCTCGAATAATGTACGCACTAGGCTGAATTGAATTTCAAGAATTGTCGCAACTGTTTTTAGATCAAAAAGTGTTCGTCGAAGTTGCCCTACCTCGAATAATGTACGCACTAGGCTGGGCAAACAAAGTCGAGTTCATGGACGTTGCTTCTTTCAACGACACCAATTTTCTTCTAACAGGAACGTATTGGTGGACATATTTTCAGGGTGGTCCAAGTGCCTTTCCGTTTTACAAGGACTATCATCACTTTTTACACACTGTGAAATTCTCACAGTTTGAGAATTCTAAGATGCTACTCGACAAATTCTGTAATATTTACATCTCGTCATTTATGAAAGAAATGTAACGTTTGTTATTTCAAAGACAGAAATGTAAACGAGAGGTGCAATTTCGAGTTAAGAAATCAAAGTTTATCTGATTAAAAAACAGAATTTCTTTACATTTTGAAGTGGCCGAGACCTATTGTAAAAAGTTTCATCTAAAATTAATTTTATTATTATTATGAAGGAAGTTATTGAATTAGAATGTTTAACACAATGCCGCTAAAGTTTCGCCCGGATTGGTTAACATTTATCTTTATAACCATGTATATTCTGACTTACAATGGATCCAGAGACTTTAAATCTATAGTTCTTGTTTTTATGTGTGAAACGTTTGCATTAGGAGAGACAAGTTTACGCTTATTCTTTTTGCCCTTCAAGCCTCATTTTTCCGTTTCTAGTTCTGACTTTTTTCATATAGGGTTTTAAAAGTAGCTGCGACTTGGAAGTTTCTCAGTAGTAACAAAACATAATTTTCCATTCTATTCATCGGCTATATTTATCAGTTGTGATTTCACAGCTTGTTTTCATGCAATCGTACAAGAGTTGCTTTTATACCGAAACGGTTCTGCGGATTTCACCACAGTTACAATGGTTCTTAATATTTATGCGAACTATTGGTGCTTCTAAACGTGTTTACGATAATATTGGCTTGTACTTTTATTCTCATATAAGGACTACAGTTGTTTACAGGTCTATGTTTCATGGAGGATAATATTTAAAAAAGGAATAAGTTAATGTACAGGTATGTGGTACCTTTTACCATACGCTTCATTGTTTTAGCCTGCGTGATAATGAGTTTAGCTGCTCCTGCTCAACATTAAGGAAGTTTTTGAACCTTCTTCCCTCTTACTTGGTCCCAGAATCTGTTTTTAGATTCATTTCTCCCCGAGGCTTAATAACATAACTCATCGAAGACCCATTCGAAAAATCGTCAGAATTGTTGTGAAACATTGAACAAACACAGACATGAGAAATTTTTCTGTTTCAAAATCTGATTTCCAATTTTGTTCACAGCTGACATTGTGACGTGTATTCAATAACTTGTTGTATGCACCAAAAACATACCAGTTTTTAATTTTATCAACATGGCTGTTGTTAAAAAAATTGTCAACAACAAATAATCCCTTGCTGTTGCTTGTACGAAACAAAACAAAAATTTTGAGTGGAGTTAACTAAATTATTTAATTTAATGGGTGAAAAAAGCGCACTAGCTACTTGTCATTGAATTCATGGTTGGCTAATTAAATGAACAACATTATTACAAATTTTCACCAAAAACATACCAGTTTTTGATTTGACCAAGATGGCTGTTGTTAAAAATTGGTCAATAAAAAATCCCTAACAAAAGCTTTATTGCTGAGCGATTTAATTCAGGTGAGAAAAATTTTAATTTCTCTTTCACAGATAAAAGACAGACTCTAATGAAACCCGCGGCTTCTTGGTATCCAACAGTAAAATCACAGTTCTTCAAATGAATATCAGGAGGGAGGGGGGGGGGGGTTATTCATGAGAAAATGATAAAAATGATTCCCATTTTAAAGGATTCAGGGAGTTTTTAACCATTTTATGCTTCCTTGTGGCAGTAACAATATTGGCATACACAGACTTGAATACAAACCGAATAGATTTGGTCCAAGTTTTTTTTTAATCTCAATTTTATCTTTCAGGGCAGATAGCCTTTCTGTGAGAAAACATGGAAAGTCGACAGTTAGCTGTTCTCGGTTCTTCAGTTTTTAATCTTCTCATATTTATGCATTATTATGTTTATAACAATCCCACGAACCAAGAATGGAGGTAAGTTTTCAAGACTGTTGCTGGCTAATTTGACGTAAGCTTATGACATTTTTAGCAACGATTATGATGGGGGAGAGATCACACAAAAACTATGTGTATCTAATGAGTCGAAATGTTTTGACAAATGGATAGTCATTACGACAATTTCAAAACCGACCGATGACGTTCGGAAAATGGCGTTGTTTAAAAATTGGAAAATTGTTATCGTTGCCGATAAAAAAACACCCACCGATTGGTCGTACAATAACTGCGTTTTTCTAAGCATTGAAAAGCAAAAACGATTGAATTACAAAATCGGCTCATTGCTACCATATAAGAGTTACACGAGGAAAATGATCGGCTACTTGTATGCTATAGAGAATGGAGCGAGATTCATCTACGATACGGATGATGACAATCTTCCGATCAAATCAGGATTGGATTTGTTCGATTATACCAACTACACTTCCGGGATAGTTCGCTCCTCCGGTTCACAGATTGGAAATGAATCTGAATCTGAACCTAGGTTTTTCAATGTTTATTCGCACTTCGGTCGTCCAGACATTTGGCCGAGAGGCTTCCCCTTAGAACTTATCAACCAAGATGACCAGACAGTGACGAAGTTATGCCAGCGCATCAAAACGCCTGTCATTCAACAAGGGCTAGTGGATAAAGATGCAGATGTTGATGCAATATACAGAATGATTTTTGTCAAAGATAAAGTGCGCGGATTAAACGTGCATTTCGATCCGGTTGCACCGCCGATCGTATTAGACGAAAATGTTTATTGCCCTTTCAATAGTCAAAATACATTGTTTCATTACGATGCATTGTGGGCCACGCTTCTTCCAACAACGGTTGCTTTCAGGGTTACAGATATTTGGAGAGGTTACTGGGCTCAAAGGCTTTTACATCTGACTGGTAACAATCTTGGATTTTACGGCCCCAATGCACGACAAACTAGAAATCCGCACGATTACTTCAAAGACTACATCGATGAAGACCAACTGTACACAGATTCCGCGAAATTCGTTAGAATCATTCACGAATGGAAATGTCCATATGTCGATTTCCCATCGTGCATGATTGACATGAGCATGCTACTAGTTAATAACAAGCTATGGGGAATGGATGATTATAAATTAGTTACAGCGTGGATTGACGACTTAAAAGCTGTTGGATATCAATTTCCGGCATTATCTGAACAAACAGAGTTTGGTTCCTGTCGAAGTGCCAGTTTTTCATCGTCAATAAATTTAAAATCGGATATTATACATCAAAAATCGAAGACTTTGATAAAACTTAAAGAATTATGCGAATCAACGAATTCGAGCGGCTTTCAGTTCAGTAGTCTTACCGATAATGTGTTCAATCACACGAAAAATGTTGTTTTGGTTGTTATTTTTAATCATCCGCATTTCAATATTATTCCATTACTTCAATCCCTTTATGACATTTATTTCGCGAATGTAATCTTCTGCGGAACATTTCCGAGTAAACTTGATGAACTCACAAAATCTTCAAAATTCTTTGCAAAATTATGGCCTCCGGCTGAAAATTTTTCGTACGTCAATGTTACAACAGAAGAAATGAACAGGGGAATATTCCAACAAATCTGTTTGAATAAAGTCATCGACCTGAAAATATCAAATATTAACGGGTACATGGTAATCGCTGACGACATGCTTTTCAATTTCTGGAACTACTTCGACGACGAAAATCTTCTGTTTCCTGCAACGGCTTGCGGCAAGGGTGGTAACTGGCCGTGGTGGAACAACGAATGGGGAAAAATTGACAGGTTGAAAAATATGGCGAAATTTCTCGATAATACCTCAGTGTCTAACATTGAAAACGGTACACTTTCAAGATTGAAAGAAATTCTGCTCGATCCAATTCATTGCGTTGCCGATATTTGCTATATTCCGCAAAAGTTTAGCATTGAATTTCAAGAATTGTCGCAACTGTTTTTAGATCAAAAAGTGTTCGTCGAAGTTGCCCTACCTCGAATAATGTACGCACTAGGCTGGGCAAACAAAGTCGAGTTCATGGACGTTGCTTCTTTCAACGACACCAATTTCCTTCTAACTGGAACATATTGGTGGACATATTTTCAGGGTGGTCCAAGTGCCTTTCCGTTTTACAAGGACTATCATAACTTTTTACACACTGTGAAATTCTCACAGTTTGAGAATTCTAAGATGCTACTCGACAAATTCTGTAATATTTACATCTCGTCATTTATGAAAGAAATGTAACGTTTGTTATTTCAAAGACAGAAATGTAAACGAGAGGTGCAATTTCGAGTTAAGAAATCAAAGTTTATCTGATTAAAAAATAGAATTTCTTTAAATCTTGAAGTGGTCGAGACCTATTGTAAAAAGTTTCATCTAAAAATTAGTTTTATTATTCTTATGAAGGAAGTTATTGGATTAGAATGTTTAACACAATGCCGCTAAAGTTTCGCCCGGATTGGTTATCTTTATAACCATGTATATTCTGACTTACAATGGATCCACAGACTTTAAATCTCTAGTTCTTGTTTTTATGTGCGAAACGTTTGCATTGGGAGAGACAAGCTTAGGCTTATTCTTTTTGCCCTTCAAGCCTCATTTTTCCGTTTCTAGTTCTGGCTTTTTTCATATAGGGTTTTAAAAGTAGCTGCGACTTGGAAGTTTCTCAGTAGTAACAAAACATAATTTTTCAACTTCTTTTTAATCGGCTATATTTATCAGTGATTTCACAGCTTGTTTTCACGCAATCGTCCAAGAGTTGCTTTTATACTGAAACGATTCTGCGGAGATTTCACCATCAAGCTTGTATTTTTCCCAGTAAATCGCAAGTCAAATGATACAAAAGTAAATCATAATCAACCACGTAGCGAGGGATAATAAAACTGAATAAGTCGAGCAAAGCGATCAAGCCGGTTGATCTAAATCTACATAGTAAACCGACCTGTCTCAGTCTGACTTATCCCCAAAATCCCAAAAAAACTGAGTTTGAAGAACGCTGAAAAGTTTCTTAATGAACCTACGGCTAATATCGATGACGACCTCCGTTTATCGCGATTGAAGAAAATTCTGTTGGATCCGATGCATTGCACATCGGATATTAGCTTTTTTCTGCAAAAGCTTATCGCCCAGTTTCAAGCATTGTCTCAACTGTTTTTGATCATCGAAGTTCGTCGAAGTTGCCCCTCCTTTAATGATGTACGCACTGGGATGGGCCAACGCGATGGCGTTCAGTGATGTACAGTAAGATCTTTCAACGACCCTGACCATCTTCTAACTGCAATCTATTGGTGGTCGTATTTTTATGGTGATCCAAGTGCTTTTACGTACTACAAGGAATATCAGCAGTTTCTGCGCACTGAAATTGACGCGGCTCGTGAAGTCTCGGATGCTACTTGATAAACTTATGTTGCATCATTCAAGAAATTTGTTTATTCAATCATATGAATTGTAAACGTGTCAATGTTAGAAATCTACATTTTCTGATTGGCTTTATGTTGTAATAAAGTGCTAACTGTTTTGGAAAGTAAACAGGGTTAATAAAGTTTTATTGTTTCTAAACAGTTCTTTGGGAGCCTGCCATTTTTCCCTAATTACGTGTATACATTACGATTTAGTCTTAAACCCCCCCCCCCCCTCTCCACCGCCCCAGTTTCGTCACTTCACACCCCCCCCTACCTTATACATTACATGCCTCTTCAAATGTTCATGTACAGCACTTGTTTTTTGTTTTTTACATAAACTATATCGCATTTTTTGCATGTTTTTTAATTTATAGACATTGATTACTATTTGTCAGTCGTCAATCACAGTTAAACTACCTGCGCGCGAAAGTGCCCAAATGACGAATGCTGCTCTTAATTACGTACGCTAGTCATTCATCATCCAGCTGTCTGGACACGTTGAAAAGTTTTAAAAACTATTGTTTATAATGATTGACAAAGACAATGAACTCTAAAATGTTTTCGATAAATTTATGCTTTAATGTTCGCATTTTTTCCAAGTCCCCAACATTATTTATGTTCATCGACTTTCAAACTGCGTGCCATTTTTTATATCCTAGGATAAGTTCCATTGAAAGCTGAAAATTAGTTTTGAAACGTTCCCTAGGTAACTTTTTTTTCTTCGCAGCGGGACCGAGAACGGTTCCGCGTAGTACCCGGAGATTTGGAGGAAACCGAAATAAAATTTCATTCGTCTACGTAAAAAAGGTACCAATGTGTTGTTAATCATAACAGAAAATGTGCTCGACAAGGGTCGTTTATTATACTCGCCGAAACTCAAAACCAGCAATTTTATGTTCCATAAAATATTACATAACGATTTAACTGAGGAGTGGAAAATGGGAATGAGGTTGAAAAAGATTACAAAACGCTTAAATTTTTAAAACTAATATTTTTGTTTATTTGATATTTGCCCGTGAAACATTTATTATACGGGTTGCTGAACAATGAAATTTTGTTATTGGAGCGTCGAACTATAGTTGGAAATACACAGCTGGCTCGAATACACGGAAAATAATTATCATGGTTAATTGATGAAAAAATATATAAAAACGAATAAATAATTCATGATCCAAAGAAGAAAATGCGGCGTTTTAATCAAGGATGAAAAAAAGGTGTCGATTCGTTCATAATGAAACCGTTCCATTGCCTACCGATGTGAGAATTGGGCTAAAATTGGAAACGCCGCCTAGAGTGAGTCTTTGAGTGAACAGCACCTATAGTCGGTGAACTACTGTTGTCAGTTATTAGCTAATCTTTCACCCATTATCGTCTCCGGCCAACTACAATCGTCGTACAACTGGAGTTAATTTTAAATCGCGAAATGGACCCATTACGATTATAGCTAGCGACTATTATTCGCGGCAATAATGAATGAATGATGGCTGGTCGACGACGATGAATGCGTTTAAATTTATTTCATTTCGCCGGTTCGTAACAACGAAATCCTCTCTTAAACGAGTGTGAGTGAGAGAAGGCAAGGGGAGAGTTGAGTCGGGAAAACTCGTCCTCGTGTTGTGTCGGTAGCGTTTTTGGTTTTAAAATTAATTAACAAACCTACGTCGCCGATCAATTTGCGGTCGAAAAAAGGAGCGACGAATCATTCGGGAGGTTCCAGGAAAAGCAAGAAAAGCTCACTGGCTACATCGGTATCAATCCATTTCGATGAACCATCACATTTTGGGCGCATCCAATATTCATTTTATGTCGCGCTCGTCCTCGTCGGGCCGACGAGCCCCGCTCCTCGCCGGGTAAGGGTAGAAGTTTTTTTTCCAACGGAATTCCATGAAACTTTTATCCCTCGCTATATTCACTTTTTTTAATCATTTTTATGTGAAACTCTTTTTTGCATCGATGATGAACGAGCTAGTACGGTTTTATGTTTGTTTTCCAACTGAAACGTTCAATGATTTCTCTTTTAGCCCTAAAACTTCTCGAAAACTTTGGTGAACGTTCTAACAAAATTTTCCACCGTATAAATTAATTTCTGCGTCGGACGAAACGTTTTTTCGTCAGGTTTCGCCGAGAATTCATCGAGGAATTTTGTTTTAATTTAGGCTTTCCCCGTCGGATTTTTTATTCGCATCCAGTAAATAGTATGGTTGAATAAATATTAATGGCATTCGGATATATCGAGACTTTAAGTAAGAATAATTTTAATAGAGAAAATTGAAAGTGAAAATTGAATTTTCGATTTTCGATTTTGAATTGCCGATTTCGTTTTTACACCGCTAAAATGCAGAATTTGAAAGAATTTTGGAAAAATCTAACGGAAATTTGTTTTTCGAACGTGTTTTCGATTTCTGCATGGTTTCCAATCGAAGTCGACGGATAATTCAAACTTTTTTCACTATTTAACTGACATTTGATCTATCATTTGAATCAAGCGTGCAATCCATCTTTTTAACAGGTTTTTCGCATCAGCTAATGTTTTATTAATGAGCGGGAATGATAAAGTGATGAGTTGCGAAATGACAATGAAAAAACCTCTTAGAGATAACCGAAACCGGTATTAATCGCCCCAGATATCAGCTCCAAAAAAACAAATTCATCAAGCGCGAGCGTGCTTTGTTGTAAGTTGACGCGTACCTGCCGGTAAAAATAATTTTCAAAAAGTAACAATATCTTCCTGTGGCCACAACATTCAGAAAACTTAAATTTACTCCATAATTTTGACTGATAAACCGCGAATCTCTCATGTCTCATTGCAATAAGACGACAGGTACCTGCTCTTAAATCGTTTTCAAAAATCATCAATTACTGGTTTACAAACAAATTCGAAACATAAAGTTTAAATTTACCCCTTTTAGTAAATCGAAACAGTTTATCAAAAGAACTGTAGTTCTCAATGAAATACCGCAAATTTGATATATGAGGCAAATATATTTTCAATCTTCCTCATGAAATACGAGAAGGTCGTTTTATTGAAAAGTCATGTTTTAAACCGGTGCGGGCGTAAATAATTAACAATCACCAGGAATGAATTTTACGTATTTATTGTCATAGACAATTCACATTAGGGCAAATATTTTCATTGGCTAAAAATAACAAATACGTACCGCGGTTGGACATAACCGAGAATATGATTATGCAAATTTTTAACCGTCTGAGTCGTTCCAAAACTCCCTCACTCATTCAAAATTTTTGTCTTATAACTACTTTTCAGTGGCTTTTGAATTTGCCTCCGGGCTGTTTTTTTCGGTGGCTTTGATGTTCGTGTAGCGTACCGGATTAAGATTTTCGTCGTTTTTGAACCGCTTGAAAAAATGTTTTACAGCTTCTACTCAATCTTTATTTACCGAAGACTGGAAAAGATTTTCTTTAATTCTGACACGAGAAAAGAAAATCCTCGAGCTTTAATTTACAAAGTAAATATTACTTATGAGCCTTTCTCTTGTCAAAGCGGAAAGTCGATGCGCCGCTGAGGAGACAATAAAAAATAAGTACTTCTTTCTCTTTGGAACTTTCTCCCTTTAGAAGTGATGTTTCAAAAAACCACTACTCATGCGAGTGGTAAAATAAATGCAGAGCGGATGTTCATCGAGCTCATCTCCGTAGTCGACTAGCACATGTTAAAAGATGTCACCAATGAGTACCTAGCCGAGATGATGTTTGTAACTTCGAGTGAATTTCGCTGTTTTTTTATCAAACAACAACTCGGAGACCGATAGCAGTTCGTTATTGTCGGCCGTGTGATCAATGAGGCGGTAAAGTTGCTTGACAAAATTTTCTTCGCGAATATCTCGCGTTAGTTTAGAAGAAAAAAAAGCCTCACTAGAGAACTAACGCGTCAGATTTTTAGCTGTATAGCTGGCTAGCTAGAGCTAGCTAGCGCGATGGACGCCGACTGTATATTGTACGTTGTTTGCGCCTATCTGCGCCGTCGAATTGGAACTTGATTAGGAAGATCGCGGGCCTTCCGTCCTCCCGTTCCCCGTAGAGTTTACCCGATTGATTCACTTAATGGGACCAAGCGCCACCGCGGGCGCCGATAAAAGCGCCGTTCAACAGGACGAAGAGGCTCGAAGTTCCGATGATAATGAGCAATGATGACCGAAAACGTGAATGAGGCGAGGGTAGAGGGAGGGACTTGTCGAATACGCTAGTTTTTTCAACGGACGCATCAAAGGCCATAATACGGACTTATACTTTCGTATACGAGTCGCGTCGCGACTCGCCGAGAGTTTTTCGGACAATTTTTGCGCTATCGTTTGTTCAGTAACCGTCGACGTAACCGAACATTACGCAAACGTTAGCTACTGGCGCTGTTTTGACGCTAGCGCGGTCGAAGAAAAACCTAATGGCATTTCATTTAAAATGAAATCAACGGAACAATTTTTTTTCACCCTACCCCTTCTCCTACCAACCGATTCTAATTTCACTCGACGACGATGATGCCACCCTTGTTGGGTTTTGCGATACGTCGTCGGTGTTACTTATGTTGTTGGAACAATTTTTACGTTTTCGGATTAGAATCATCATGCGCCGTTCATTTAGTATCCATGGTCGTTCGAGAAGAAAAATTATTTCAACCGATGAATAATTTATGGTAAAATTGAGAGAGGGGATACGCATTAAATTTGTGGATTTTACGAGAGATCAATGTATTACACCTTAATCATTCGACTCGACACTTAAGATTTTAAATCGTAAAAAAACCAATAAAATTGGTTGGCTCTACGTAATCGACGAAAAAGGCAAAGCGTAAAATCGTAAAAAGTTCAATTAGTCCGTCGGCTTCGAAATGGTCGCGAGGTCTCACGGTCATAGAATGAAGGAATTATTGCCCGTTGCTTGAATGCCTTTATCCCCGAATGGTCTTAAATTATGAAACTGTGGGATATCATGATTTAGAACCTTGGGCTAAGTCCGTATAATAAAACAGGCGGTCGTTGAAAAAAATGCACACTTTGCAGCATGGCAAAAGGTGCCATCTGCGCAGTGGGTCCCGACCTGTAGTCTTTGTTAACTCCTCCTCCCCGATTCTGTGCTACCCGCCCATTTAACATGCTCCACACACTACTAATGGCATATATTACACCACTGCCTATGCTTATACACTGCTGCCTAACGTGCCCGATGTAACTACTACGTTATTGCGAATTTTGAAAAATGTGTTTTTTAGTTAGCCAGCAATGGACGAAAGGGTTATCCTGAACGTCGGCGGTGTTCGTCACGAAACATACAAAGCCACGTTGAAAAAAATTCCCGCCACGAGACTGTCGCGATTAACGGAACAATTGGCTAATTACGACAAAATGTTAAACGAATATTTCTTCGATCGTCATCCGGGTGTATTCGCTCAAATTTTAAATTATTATCGAACGGGCAAACTTCACTATCCGACGGACGTGTGCGGACCGTTATTCGAAGAGGAGTTGGAATTTTGGGGTCTAGACGCCAATCAAGTCGAACCGTGTTGCTGGATGACGTACACACAACATCGCGATACCCAAGATACGCTGGCTGTACTCGACAGGCTGGACTTGGACAATGATATACCGACTGAAGAAGAGATAGCCAAGAAATTCGGTTGGGAAGACGATTATTTCGCGGGAGATTTGAATTGGTGGAAAAGGTACAAGCCCAAAGTTTGGGCATTATTCGACGAGCCTTATTCTTCTACTCCGGCCAAAGTAAAACTAAAATTATTGTAACATCAAAATGCACTGTCTTTTTAATTCTGGCATCATCCAACTATTGTTTTTGTGCAGTTTCTGATTAGGTTCCTCACAGAGTCTCTAATTTTAAACACATACCAAAATTTGAATTTTTGATCATGGCTTATTAATATTCTTACCATTTTATCTTATTGGATTTTTCATGTTGTTCAATTTTTTTCCTAGCTAAAATGTTAAAAAGTGAGATAAATGCTAGATATTTCAATTACCTCTAAAAAATGATCATCGAGTACTATACTGTTTACTACAGTTTGAATTGTTAAATAAGTTCAAAGTTTAATTTATTCATGAAGCTTTGTTGTTCATCATCTTTTGCGAGCTTTTCAACTGAGAGAGCTTTTGGAAATTGATTTTGACAGAAGAAACAATGTTTTTTTTCTCCGAAAACAAAAACATTACGAAATTTTGGCCTAGGGTTTGGACGAGTTTCGAAAATTCTTTCAATTCTTTGACGAAAAAACGACATAAAGTTTAGCAAGCGAAGAAAACGAGACAAAATCTAATCATTGCCATTTCGATGAATATAAATTTAGAAAAAGTTCCTCGACAAAATTAGACTTGTAAATACGGATGATGGCATGTTTCAATTCTTGCTCCGAAATATACTTTGGTTTCACATGCTTAAGTCGAAAATGAATAAAATTATTAAAAGTTATTATTTTCTGTGGACTGTGTTAGAGAATATTTGAATGGAAAATTGAAGTCGAAATCAATGACTAATCCGATTTGATTTGTTTTTACAAGCTAAATCCAGACTCAAATAAAATGTTTATGCGTTATTGATTTCAATAATACTAAGACTAGATATGTAAAAGTATAAAAAAATATTAATGCAGCAGATATAGAGCAATCCATTATCAGTTTTGCGCAAGGTCATACCCGGATTCGAACCATAGACCTTTTGATCGTTAACCCAGCGTCTTCGTAGATAGGCTGGCGCAATATTAACAAAAATTTTGTTGTTTTTTAGGTGATAGCAGTAATATCGGTATTTTTCATATGCGTATCAATATTTTCATTTTGTCTGAAAACTCATCCGGACTTTCGACTACCGATATTAACCTCAGAGTATTACAATGTGACCACGAGTCGGAATACGACGATCATGGTATGGTCGCTGGATAAAAATAGAACTCAACCTCATAAAGCATTTTTCTTCATCGAAGCCATATGCAATACGTGGTTCACGTTCGAAATCGTTGTGCGTTTAATGTTTTGCCCATCAAAGGTGCTATTTTTCAAGAGCCCCGTTAATATAATCGACGTCGTCGCGACGTTGAGCTTTTACGTGGATGTACTAATTAAAGAAATCGCTGAAGACGCCCCCAAGGACGTTGTCGAATTTTTCAGTATCATTCGAATTATGCGACTATTCAAATTAACTCAGCACAGTAGCGGGCTAAAAATACTTATACATACGTTTCGAGCGAGCGCCAAAGAGTTGATATTGTTGGTATTCTTTTTGGTGCTCGGCATTGTTATATTTGCGGCCTTAATTTATTACGCAGAAAGAATTCAAACGAATCCTGACAACGATTTTATTAGCATACCTTTAGGTAAGCGACTGTTATTTTCGATGAGTCTTTCGATGACTTCACTTGCCCCGCATACCAATGAGCTTTGCAAAGAACCAAGTAGTATTGCGATGTTCCAAGACTTCTTGAGTCTTTCGAAAACTCCATAAGCCTTACGAAGACTTCAATGATAGTTTCCAAATACTTCGATGATGATCCATGTCTTCAGTGAGTGTTTCAAAGGCATTGATGAATCATTCGAAGATGCCGATGTCTCTTTCAATGGTGATGATGTCTCTTTTGAAGACTTCAATGTATCATTCATACACTCATCTGTATGTTTCAAGGATTTTGATGAGCCATCAAACCTCCCAGTGTTGTTTGAATACTTTCATATCTTGCAAAGGGATTGATGAGTCTTTTGAATATGCTGATGTCGAAGAATTGAAGGCTTCAATGCTGTTATCTTCTTCGAAGACTTTAATATGTCTTTTTAAGGCTTCGATAAGTATTCACAAGACTTTCACATCCCTTTCAAAGATTCTTCTACAACCTTTTAAAACTTCTGAAGGTTTTGATTAACCTTTCACCGACTTCCATGCTTCGTTTTAAGACTTCAGGTTATGATTTTGATGAGCCATCTAGCCTCCTGGCGCTGTCGAAGTCTTTCATATGTTTGGACGACACTGTTGAATTCTTTGAAGGTGCCAACTTAGTAGACTTTAATGCCTTTTGAAGACTACACTAAATATTCCCACGACCTTTTCAAACTCTTGATCATCAATGTTAAAGTCCAGAGACTTTTGTGTTTCGATGACTTTGATGAGCCATCAAGCCTCCACGCGTTGCTTGAAGATTATTCTACCTTAAAAAGACAATTGATAAAACTTTCAATGACTTCCGTGTTGTGTCGATGAACCATACAAACATCTCATTATCTCTCGATATTTTCATGGGTACTTTGAAGGCATGCACGACACTTTGAAAACTTCGAATGCACTTTTCACAGGCTACAAAGAACAATCTGAAGGCTCTGACAGGCCTCTGACAGGCCTCTGACTTTACTTGCATGCAGATTTAAAGGTTTCTTAGCATCCTTTGAGTGCTCTGATCAGCCTTTTTCAATCTTCGAAATGTATTTCGAAGACTTCGAATGATCTATCGAAGATTTGTATCTTCCCAACACCCACCCATCGTCTTCTTACGGTTCCACTGACTCTTTGTGGATTTTTGTGGCAGTAATTTTTAGTTTCATGCCTTAACTTTTTCAGGTTTATGGTGGGCCATCGTTACCATGACGACAGTGGGGTGAGATTTGCTTCAGTGGCACTCTGGTTTTTTCAACATTTTTAAACGTTCAGTTTTTCAGTTACGGGGACATGGCTCCGAAAACCTATCTGGGTATGGTGGTTGGTAGTTTGTGCGCCTTGACCGGTGTGTTAACAATCGCCTTACCAGTGCCAGTCATCGTTAGTAATTTCGCCATGTTCTATTCGCACACGCAAGCCAGAGCCAAACTGCCGAAAAAACGGCGTAGGGTGTTGCCTATAGAACAAGTTCGACAGCAAGCCAAACGACTTGACGGTGTCGGACCGAATCTGTACCACAGGAGGCAAGCCGTAATAAGGCACGATATCATGCCTTCTTCCAGACGCGGCTCAGCGGCTATGCACAGCGGTAAGAGTCCAATAATCCGTTCCACTAATCCGTTCGAATGGTATTTTTTCCAAACGAATCACATTTTTCCATCTTTTATCAAAATTTGGATCGAAAACTATTTTTCATTGCACACTTTTTGTCTCCGTTTGCCGCGCACCGAGAACAAATGTTGTTTTCTTATGGACATTTCTTATTGTCCGTCTGTTTTTAATGTCGTGCTAGGTGAAAATTCCAGCGGAGAAAATTCGCCTATGTTGGCCAAAGAGCCACCACAACAACAGAATAACTCACTGGCCAACGCAACTACGAAGCCGATAGAGCTCAACTTTCTCGATGATAATTGCGGAGACAAGAATGGTCAGTATGCAAAGGTTTTTAATCTCTTATCTGTATCCGTTGAATATTGCAAATTAGGGAAATATGTTAATAGTGTGCCTACTGCATGTAGTGTAACTTTTGACTTACACTCATCAAAAGTTACACTAAGACTTGAATTAGTTTACCGCTTCTGTCGTGTCCTGTAATGTTTTTCGTCTCGTTATGCAGCGAAGCGAGGCGTAAAATTGGTCTTCTGTTGCACTTGCAGGAAAAACAGTTATAGTGAGCGCGAACGCTGATAGCAGGCGATTGAGTGTGATCACAATTGGAAACGATCGAATCATCGATTCGATCGATATCGGCGTATCGTCTCGTCGATCGTCGAAGGCGTCGAAGTCTTCGAAAACGGAAAGCTGATGAATTCTTCTGATTTTCATCGATCGATTTGTTTTATTGTACATAAAATAAAGTTCACATTTTATTGATTGATTGCGATTTGAATACGGTTTGAAGTAAAAAAGAGAATCTTATTCGAATTACCGCCGTTTTGTCATAGGTCGTAATTTGTTGCAGTAGTAGTAATAAAAATACAATATAAGATGAAGTTAAAATTTGCAATCCGTATTCAGATATTGATTTTTAGGAATGCTGTACACAACGGTCAGCCGTGTACCTGAATATATAGCAACGTGCTCGAAAATCAATATCTGAATCTGAATCTCAACCCGAGGATTGCTGTACTTTTATTGAAGCCCTCATTGCGAAAGAACTTCACTGCAGAATAGTAGTTATTATAAGAATAAAAAATGTTTGATTTTAACAGGAAACAAGCAAATTTTAGTCGTGAGCTAGTCCAGATTAATCAACTGTGTTGTTTTCGGCTTGTTGGCACAATAGATTCGCGGCGAATTTTCGTTTTTCCCGCAGGAAAGTAAGCTTGTAGAACGGACTGTTCGGAAAAACCAAGCGATTGAAGCTGAAAAAAACAAATAAAGTGCACTCGTTTGCTCATAAAGTGTTACGAAAATTGAAAGTTACAAAGTTTCAATTGATTCGCGTTCCTCATTGAATTCGGCAATCAGACTGTAACAAAGGTAGTGTTACGGAAGCATTATTTTATTAATTAACAACAAAGAAATAGAAAATGAAAGGCTGAAGGATCCAAACGGCAAGAAATATATTATAAATTATAAAATCGTAGGCGCCATGCTCAAAGCTTAGCTCCAAGGCGGCTAGCTCCACGCTACATTTCAACACTCCACTCCAATAAGACGGCTATTGAATAATATAGAACCAAGAGGATGACGGTGCAGAAATGAGACTAGCTTGATGAATCACCTTTGAATATTCCAGAAGCACGTAGGCGGAAAGCATATGATTCACAACATGATGCAAAGGAAAAGTGCCTCGTCACAAGACCAGTTCCACATGACCCCTCATTACCAGTTCCAGCACCTCCGATAGACGGACTAGATTCTGTCGAAGATGAGATGGAAGCGGTCTCTTGTGACGAACATCAAGACACTGCCGATCTTGACTATTCACCTGATGTCGAAAAAACGCCAGAAGTGTTCACTCAAAAACTAAATGACTAACTAACTAACTAGAACTAACTAAAATTTCTTGGTAATCACAAGTCAGCTGGATATGAAGCAGGCATTCAAGAGCTGCTCGATTCATATCAAAAAATGGGATGTCGCGTGTCTTTGAAGATGCACTTTTTACATTTCCATCTGGAATTTTTTCCTGAAAATCTCGGTGCAGTGAGTGATGAACAAGGCGATCTCATCAAGACATTCAACTGATGGAAAATCGCTGTCAAGGGTTTTGGAATGAAAGCTGAATGATTACTGCTGGATGCTCTATCTCGATAACTCGGACAAAGTTTTAAAAGATTCAAAGATTTTTAAAGAGTCATATT